>JABCMJ010009178.1:0-10230 GCA_014822125.1 Arbutus unedo | reverse complement strand
AATCCCCAAAACACCTCCATAATCACTCCCAAACACCCATGTAATCACCTATGTTCTTATCAAAAGAAAATACAAAGAAGATGGAAGCCATCACTTGTATTCTTGCTATTTTTCTCCTCTCAAATGATCCATCTGATGTGTGCCATCTTTCATGGTGGTCGGAAAATCCGTTTAGGTTTAACTGGTTTTTTATCAGAACATAGGCCTGGTTATTTATCAAAACATTGGCTATGAGACCATGTGGCATGGCAAGGTTTATGATTTTTCTCTTCTTTAGCATGCTTCAAGGGTAATTAAACCTTCCCTTCACAACAAAGGCCCAACAAATTGATTTGTTACGATACCTGGTCACTATTGGTTCCCATTGTATTATTTAAGTTAGACATTGAAGGCAGAGGATTTACATGTTCATGATTTTGACCCTTGCAGCAGATGATTTAACCCGTGAGATAACACAAAGAAGGCCGCTGAAGCAATTCATAACCGGTTTAGTGGTCAACTACATATTCAGATTATTAGCCTGTATTTATGTTGTAGTTTCGGGGTTGAGGAAGTTTTTTGTGCGGAACACTGCTGAAAATCAGCCAGAAAGGCCGCAGCCCAAACCTTTGTTAGCACATTCAAGTTCTCAAGAGCCATGTGTTTCCCTTGCTGAGAAAGAGGACGTACTCGATCCATGTTGGAAGAGGTTGAAACAATTAGAAGCATCGGTAACTGAGCTGCTTAATAAGCCTGCTAAAATTCCCCGAGAGAAAGAAGACATCCTTGCTGAGTCCTTGAGTCGTATAATATCCATAGAGTATGACTTGCAGAAGACCAAGAAAGTAAGATGGCTTCTTTTATCTTTCTAAAAGTGGGATTTTAACTTGTGCTAAATTATCTTGGTATTGTCCCGATTTTTCACTGATCAGTGGAAGTAAACTGTTTCTTGTTTGTTTTATAGGCACTACTTGCAACCGCATCAAAACAAGTGGAGCTTGCTGAGTCACTGGAAACTCTAAGAGAGAACAGCATGAACGTAAGTTCTTATCTCCCTTGGGAAGAATAGATTGAAAGCTTTTAGTCATTTTCTAATCTATTAGACTTGGATTTCGTTAAATGCACAAGGAAGTTCCCGTCAAATAATATCTTCATACCACTGCCATTATCCCACATTTGAATCATGTGATAATGTGGATTGGAGTGCTATCATATTGGGTAAATGACAAGAAAATGCTATCATCAACCCCTTCTTCCAGTGCATGTTTTGTAGAATATTCTTGAAAAAGGACATGATCGTTAATTTAACAGATTACACGGAAGAATGGCATATAGATAACTGCGTTCTATAGTAGCTTATTTACTGACTTCCTCATGTGAACTAAAAACACATCACTGTGTGCTTTCATCCCCTCATTATCTGTTCCCACAATGGTTTCAAAACTGTGTTGGAACATTAAATACTCTGCTCTTACTTGTGCCGCGTTCTATTTCCAATTTCGGTCCAAACTTTGGAGTCTTTGTGTTATACTACTTTCTATGTGAATAAATTGCTTTATTTCTTCACCTTTGAGAACCTGCCACAGCTAACAGCACCACTTTACATGCCAATAGTAATAGTATTGCTTGCTGATAACAGGCACCAAACTCTTGTTTCCGAAGAAGTAACAAGCCTTTCAGTAGATGAGCGCTGCTTTTTTGGATGTAAATTTGCTTGGCCTCCTAACTCCTCCTCTCTCTCTCTGTGGGATCTCAGATTGTTACTTGTCTCGCGTTAGGAAGATGGCGGTTGCAGATGCTAGCTGCCGGGATGTGAACTTTCTCTCAGGATAGTTTACAACAGCAAGTTTGGTTTGCTTCTTTTCTGTACATAGACTGATATACTTGACCCTCATTTGTTTCTGATAATAACAACAAAAGATACAGAGCGCAGGCTGTGGTTTTTGAACTTTTGATGTGAGAGCAAATATTTTTCATAATGCTCAACTTAGAACTATATGGTTTTTTTGGTTGTGCTCTGTGATTATGGAATGCGTTGGGTTGTGTTTGGATCTCGGATTTGAGGAGGGCAAAGAAATTAAAAACCGAAATCCAGAAAAATAAAAATAAAAATGGAATGAAATAAATATTATATTGAACGACAGATAATGATATCTCAAAACAAGATTAAATACAGGAATAGTTTACTGCCATTATGCATGTTTGGATCATTTAATGTCAACGAAAAGAAAAATAAATTAACTTCCATGTCACATAGTGTTGTAATGAGTAGACAACGTTTTCCCCCGTGAATTGGTAAATAGGTTTCAACCTTCAATGACTTTACCCTTAGTTACTGAAGTTATATTAGAGTAGTAACACCCTTATTTACCGAAGTTATATTAGTAGTGGTGATAATGTCGAGACTTTCCAAATGAAAGCTTTAACCTTTGTAAAAAAAAAAATTTCAAGGGACACAATTGGGTTTAGTTCATTCATGCTCGACAAGCCACTATAGTAGCAGCGCATGAACCATGTCAAATTAAGGTGTGGGAAGCCTTTTTAATTTGAAGCTCCCCATTGCGAGTTACTAAACAATGGTGAAAAAGTAACCTCAAAATATTGTTGCTTAATTTGTACCAAATCTTGAAAAGTTATAATTCTATAACTAAGAGCAATTGTCTATGAATTAGCTCAAACAAAGTAACCATCGCTTGGAATGAGACAAGAGAAAATAAGATTATGCTTTAAGGAAAGGTTATCACTACCGTACTGGTTGATATGTACCGCTTTGGCGTAAAAACGATACTAGATACCTCTAATACTATACCGTTCTAAATACTGGCCCAGATCATACCGGTCGTACCAACTAATACCGGCCATATTGGTTGGTATTGGATTTTTTTTTTTTTTTGCTCTCTCTCTCTATGGCCGTACCAACTAATACCGACCATATATATATATATATATATATATTGATAGTTGCGATAAATTCGATACAGTATTAGGTATATGACCGACATCGATACGTACCGTACCAATAAAAAAATCGATATTCAAACCGATCTGATATTCAAAATCTTGGAATTTATTTCCGCTTGCATTATCATTCTTATCAGACTCTGAGCATCACCCACCACCTCAACAACTGATAACACCCAGATCATAGGCCAACTTAAGTCCCTCCTCCGCCGCTATGGCTTCAACCACTATGCGATTTGAGATGCCATTCCCATGAATTGTCTTGGCAGCTGTGAACTTTCCTTGACCCATCTCTTATAACTACACCAGGAGAAATTCTTCGGCATATTGGACAACAGAGCATAGGTTATAGTCTTTGGGTTGGAAATAAGGCGGTGAATAATATATGAAAAGTGTATTGATATTCATAAATCGTGTACTGATATTCATAAATATATATTAATATTCATAAAATATACATTAATATTCGTATTTATTTAATATTATGTATATATTATCCAAGTTAGCCAAACATTCCTTATAAATAACAAAAAAGTGGATTCTTTTTCATAATCTACTGCGGGAGCCCAAATCCAAGCTAAGGCCCATGGTAAAGCTAAGGCCCATTCGTTGGTTTGAGTCCATAAACTCCCTGGCCCATAAACCTTACGACTTTCGTTTTGCTCAAACCCACCACCACCAAACACCAACCACTCGCCACCGCCACCGCCACCGCCATATCCACCGGCCCCGCCCACGCCCACGCCCACGCCCACGCCCAGGCCCCCTCTCCACCTAACCCCCAACTCCCTTCCAAACGTCAATCCTCTATATCTCTCTATCACCCCAACACACTCCCATCAATGGCGAACCCCTCACCACCACCACGGCCACTTCCACAAGACCCAGACCAAAACCCTTACCACCACCACAACGACCACCAATCCACTCCCTCACCAACGCTTTCAAACCCTAGCTCCCCGAAGCCACTCCAATACAGCTCTACCCCGCCTAAGAAACCACAGCCCTTGCCTTGGTCTCATCAAGAGACAGTCAAGCTCATCGAAGCCTACCAAGAAAAATGGTATTCCCTCAAGCGAGGCCAGCTCAAGGCTAGCCAGTGGGAGGAAATCGCCGTAACCGTCGCCGCCCGCTGCGGATACGACGACCCCTCCAACTCCAAGACCTCCGTCCAGTGCCGCCACAAGATCGAGAAGCTCCGCAAGCGTTACCGCGCCGAGAAGCACAAGCCCAACCCTCGCGCCGCCTGGGAGTACTTCGATTTCATGGACCGATTGGAACACGGCCCTCTCCCCATCTCAGCCCGACCCATGGCCATGGTTCAGTGCCAGGATTTTGTTCCAACAAGCGAAGACGAAGACAAGGACGATGACGAGGAAGAGCACGTCAATGAAGCTAGATATAGTGATAGGAGGAATAGAAGCAAGTCGGAAAGCATTTATAAGCGAAAATTTAGTGGTGTTGGCGGTGGCCGTGGTGTTAGGGTTCCGGAGGTTTTGGAGAAGCCGATGCCTCGAAAGGAGAGGTATGAGATAGATGATGATGGTGAGGAGGAGGAGGAGGAGGAAGGAGAAGAGGAGGAGATGGTGGTGGGAGGAGGGAGGGGAATGGTGGGGGAATTGGCAACAGAGATAAAGGCATTTGCTGAGAGGTTTGTTAGGATGGAGAATAAGAAGATAGAGATGATGAGGGAAACAGAGAGATACAGAATGGAGATGGAGAATAAGAGGATGGAGATGATACTGGAATCACAGAGGCAGATTGTAGATACCATTGGCAGGGCTTTTGGTTCTCATAATAAGAAACTGAAGATGGCTCAAGACAGTTGAAGGTTGTTCTTTGACTCAGTTTCTAATTCTTTTGCTGCAATAATTAGTTTTTCCTCCCAAATAATTGCAGCATTGCAGCATCAAAGGTTTTGATTTTTGTTAGTATTTACTCCAGTTGAGATGGGTTTTTGTATAGTGAAGATGAGAAGTAACTTATTTTCAATAATATAATCTGCTTCAAGAATTCATTGGGATCAGTTCTTTGAGCTGGTTTTCCTGTAAATTGTTCTTTCATCAATTGATGTATAGAAGTAAAATGCAGGAGATAGTATACATTGGCTTCATAAAATTTCCTGCAAATCGATGGATTAATACATCAAAGCCTACACCTAAGCCAAATTCTGTGTACGTTTGTCTCATTGTATCAAGTTGAACTGACTGTGTGCTGATTTTGCTGGAAACTTTGCTTTAACTGTGGGCAGATTATGCTTCCAATCGTTTTTGTTCTCCCCATACGTCTATCCTTGATTGAATAACCTAACACTAGATGTCTGTTACCGAAACCCATAGCCCAATGTGATGTAGATTACTAGCCTCCGATCAGGGCTTGGAGGCGTATACCTGTTTAAGCGGGGGTTTCTGAAAACTAAGCCATTTGTCAGCTTCCATTTCACTCGTTAGTGATTAATTGAACTAGATACTACCGTCTAGAGCAAAATAAGTGCTGTATATTGGGTACATTTGTTTCTAATTTGGCTACTATAGTAATCTACCGCCTTCTGGAGTATCTTCTTGTGAACTGCACCTAATGTGATTCCTTTTGAATTTCTCGTCCTGTGACACTATCCTTTGTCCGACGACCATCATTTTGCTCGTTGCTTCGTGTAGAGGTATTATCGACCACAAAGTAAAAGTCAAAGCTGTATGTGCATTGATGGTTGTTGAAGAAAAAAAATGGTAGTTCATCTTAAATGGTCTTTACATATGAGTTTGAGCTCTTTGGCTGTTGATCAAGGGAAAAGAGGGCTAGGGTTCTTCATGATGGAGTTTTTGCCGGAAGAACAATTTGTTACTTTAACGGAACTTCTAAATGGTGACGAGTACGCTGTACCATTATTCTAACACACCGTCATGTACAATTAGCTTCCTCTCTTTCTTGAAGATTCAGAATAAGTAAAAAGAAGTATGTGGAAACTTTATATACTCAACTACTAAACAGTTTTGTGTGTTTATACTGCTTTGCACCTCATCGATCTCTGTTTGTTAGGCTCGGGCCACAAAAACTAGTACACGAGTCTGGACGGCCTCTCCACTCAATGCCAATCGGTTTTGAATTAGATACTAACACATGCTTTTGATAAACAAGAAAAGTCGTCCTTTCTTGATTGTTTTAGAGACCTTCTCACGCTATCGTTACCTCTAGTCCATCTTCATCGAATCCTCACCTCTTACAGACTCAGATTTAGCTATTTCAATGGGTTCTCGTATGTCCAATTTGTTCAGTTTAGCTTTCAACATGTGTTAGACTGCTGCTTCTTTTTTCCCTGCTATGCATGTCTTTATCGAGGCTGCTACTAGTTTTCAGCATATCAGTCTTTGGACCCAAGGCTTCGGAGAACTTGCTTTTTTCCTTTGGTTTGTACTCATCTTCGAGCTCGCATCTTTTCCATTGCAATTATACAGATCTCACCAGATGACAATTCCATAGTCTATTCATATTTTAGCTTTCTTTAACTTGGCATCAATTGGAAAATGAATCTCAGAGCAAAAAGTCATGAAAAGTTGCTTATTATGCAGTTGCACATTTTTCAAAATCTGGATATATCTTGATCTAGAACCGCAGGTAGGTGAAGAATGGATTTGGGAGGTTCTAGTGCACTTTTCTGTAGTGCACGTCTAGTGTGAGCAAAACGACATAATTTTATCCGTTGTGTTCTCAAAATTACATCGTTTTGATTTCATGTGTTTTGATAACAACCAGTGTGATAAGTTAATACAGTATAGTTTTGAGAGCAAAGCAAACAAAATTACGCCGTTTTGTCTATACTACACACGTATTACAAAGAATGTATTACAGTTCCTCCAAATCCAGTGAAGAAGAGGCGAGGGAGACATGATCCCCCTTTACTTGGTACTTAGTAGGGCTTGGGCGGGGGGATGAGCAACCAATGATGTTCACCCCAAAATCCATTTCGAGCAGGGGTAACATTCCATTAAGAAGTATGCGTTCGTGGATACTCGTGTGATGTCACTGTATGACTTTCCATTTCATTAGTATATTATCAGGACTTGGGTGTATTATTTTCACGGAGAAATAATTGGTTCTTGTTGTTCATAAAGTTTCGTTCATTTGTCAAGAAATAATGTGAAAAATTAAAAAGTGAAGCAAAAAAAATGGAACATACTTTTCATTATATGTTCATCTGATAGAAGAAATTTATAAAAAAAAAGTTCTAAAATAATAGTGCAAGAAAGTAGTGCAAAAAATAAAATTCTTGTAAAATATTGTATTTTTTGCAGTACATGTCTTGAGGGAAAAATCAATCCTAGTTGAAAAGTTACTAAAACGCAAAAAATGACTGGGATGACAGGTAATGCATGTCACTCCAGAGCACACTCGGTTGATTATTTCTGCATTTGGTTTGTGCTAATTGTGAGTTTGTACTCTTCAATGCTTATTGAGTTCACTCCTCTCATTTTTGAGAAGTAATTAGGTAGCTCAGTTTGGTCAGTTGATTTGTTTCACTTTGCACAGTTCAGTGGCAAGTAAAGGTATCGATGATTGAGGCATCACATGTGCCCTCCCTCGGCCAAGGACTGAATAATCTTCTATGATCCTTCAATCTGATTCCTCGGCTTATAGTTATAGATTCATGAAACACAACTTGAAAACCTTGCAATGATTATACAGAGGTAAATTTATTGCGATGTCTTTATCAAACTGCAAATATGTAGAATATAATGAAAGATTTTTTTGTTCAAGCGTCGTTTCAAACATGTAACTCCTTAGAAAACCCTAGCTCTCATTTCATTTCCAATGGGGGTGAGAAAGAAGAATGAGAATGAACAGGAACCAAAGGGACAAAGGGACAAAGGGAGAAGAGTATGTTCGCATATATTTTTTGTATAATTTTTCTCCATGGTTTAAGGAAATCAATCTCTCTCTCTCTCTCTGTCTGCGCATATACACATACAGACTTTGTTATATTCTTTCTTCGAGTAGTAAATGAACTTCATTAACGTGATAAACCCACCAATGTCAGAGGGAGGACGAGCAAGTCTATGAACACAATTTTCATCCACAGATTCAAACACAAATATGTCCAGACGATACAATTTTCTTTTTTTATTATTTTGTAGACCCCACGTGCATCGGACATAATTAGACACGTGTATCCGAATATGTGCAATGAATTGTGTTTATAGATTTTCTCTCCAAAGGACAGCTCTTCCAAATGAGAACAAGGAATTGGCAATCTTCTGTTTTCCTCTCAACTTTTCCAACGAAACCAAACAACAAAGAAAGGAATACCCAAAATATTGTTCTGTTCCTCCTGGTTTCAGCAGTTCCAAGGAGCTTAGATTTTGAGAGTCTTTCTTCCAATTCGTCCTACAATTCTCATGAATCATGCACAGTGCACAGGCATTCGCTGCGTTGACATTGTTTTACATGGAAAAGTGTGCACCAGAAAACTTGTATTCACAAAATTACCCAAAAGGCTCTGTCGATAAGAATAATCCCTACCCCTTAAATCAAAAAGGGAAACAAAACAGGATCTAATCAATTAGGGGCACCAAGAAATATGGCCCCTCCATTCTGAGCAGGGGAACAAATACGAAGATGTAGTCTAAAATAATTAAAAGAAAGGGTAACACAAAATAAGAGTCCTCTGTACATGTACCTCTTATGTCAGTATTTATCTTCCTGAGGTTCTAGGTCACAGCAATATACATAATACCAGAAAATCTCATACCCTGCCAGTGGTATTCCTGCAAGAAATTCTAACTCAACCTGCAAGATCACCACCTCTTTCATCTTTACAATTCCATGGCGGGTGATGTAACTTCATCTGCACAGAACACCCATTAAAGTCAGCCTCTTCACTGCTATGCACAAGAAAACACTGACCTAGAAATATGCCAACCCAAAGAGTCAAAAGTATATGCAGTAATGCCAGAAATGCATCGCATCTCTCTTTTGAAGGAAGTAGAAGGATTTGTTATTTTGTGAAAAATACAAAGTTAAGGGTTTAAGTAAGACAGTAACCATGATGTCACAAGGAGCTTCAACAAAGAAATAATACACATGCCATATACAAAAATAAGTATATTCCGTTGTCAAGAACAATTTAGGGGTTCCAAAACTCTCTTCTTTTTCCCCAAACAAGAACTACCGATATATTTCAATTATTTGATGATAATATGAATAGTGCTGCATACAGGAAAGAAAAGAAAAGAAAAGCATGGAAACATCGAAGAGGGGCTCTGCTATGACTTGTCACCAACAGAATCTGTCCAAGTCACAAGAGAAAAGCATTGTGATGTAATCTGTGCATGCCAGGCTACAGTAGCAGGTATATGAGATCAAGGATCATAAAGTTACCTGTACACAGTTTTTTACACGGGCATGCTGACCCAACCTGGGCTGGTTAGCAGCTCCAGGAATCACCCAATGCATTAAAAGTGCTTTAGTCCGGTTTAGAGTTAGCGGCTCTGTATGTACAAACTGCTATTGCCCAAACTGAAGATGTTGCGTCTGCTGCTGTAACTGCTGTTGTGGTGGCAGCTGTCGTTGCATTGATAGTGGCTGCTGCTGCTGCTCCTGTTGCGGCTGGGGTAAACTACCCGATCGCTTCCCCTGCCCTAGCCCTTGGCTGACCATAGTAATAGGTTCAGTCCCAGCACAATTTGTCAAAGGTGGACCCCCCACAGAAGCAAAATGCACTGTTGGATCAGGCATACCAGAATCATACATTTGATCCAGTGATCTCCAATTAGCACCCAAAGACGATACAGCTGGCATTACAGTAGTTTTATCAACTGTGGGCTTTGGCATTTCCGTTGTTTTACTCATCTCAGATAAGTTGCTCAAAGGTTGCTGGTCAGCTTGAGCTTGGTCTGCTTGCGACTTGCTTGGTGGGTCAGAATTCACTTGGCAATTTTGTTGAAAAACTCGTTCAACAGGTGATTGAGTTTGACGACTCAACTTTTGGTGTGGTTGTAGCTTCTGGTGGTTTGATGAAGGGATTGCTTGGCCAGAAGGCATCTTTTGGTGAGGATGGGACTGGCTTGAAAAATGCGGTGCCGCTAGAGGTTTAGACGATTGAACAGTGTTTAGTCCTGACCCCTGACCTTGGCCACTATGAATTGCAGAAAAGCCATTCACAAGCGATTGATCAATTTGGAGGTTCTGCTGCATTACCATGTTCCCTCTTCCTACACCCGTCAAAGGCTTAGCCTGCTGTTGAGACTGTGACCGTTGATGGTGCTGGGGGTAGTTCCTTCCAGATTGTGGAAACGA
>JABCMJ010009177.1:0-14539 GCA_014822125.1 Arbutus unedo | reverse complement strand
TTAATTATCTTTGGGTTAAGAGCACAAGCATTCATAATAACAATGAGGTGCGAATTGTATTATATTTTCAGTATAAATACAATTACCTCAAAGTGGTCATGTTCAATACACACAAAGTGTACTAACACAGTGAGTTAAAACTATATCATTTTTCGTAGTCAAGACAGACCTACTGAAACACTATGTTATAGTCCTACTAATGGTGTGTCCAATTTCACCTAAGACTGTGAAACTAAAAACTTATATTTTACAAGAATCGATAATCTGATTTTTTGTATGTAAGCCAAACTCTACACACCAGATTAACTACTATGTAGAATAAGAGACACACATGCACAATATGATATGATATAATACAAATATTGTCCATAAATATTCTCATTAAAAAAAATAACTGTTTAAATAATTTAAACAAATATTAATCAATTACATAAAGTCATGACTTTTAGTATAAAATCCTAACATTTCATCCTTTATTCCTGTCCCAAAAGGGAATTAGGAATTTCCATCTCGCCTCATTTTTTTTCAATAGAAAAGAAAGATCAATTTATTTCATGTAAAACTTAACCACGAATCAACGATTGTAAGACTATATAAGTTGCACAAACATAAGTTACATAGTAATACAATAACTAAAACTTAATTTTTTCAAACAAAAAATTCAGAGCTCAAGCATAAAAGTAGCATAATTTGGAGCTCAAACATAATATAATTAAATTGTTCAAACAACTAAAGTACTAATTTTAAATTAAAAATATTAGGATATAATATAAAAGAAAAAATTAGGATATAATATAAAAGTAAGAAATCTAATTACTTATTTTTAAAAATATGTTTAATAGTTATTAAAAAATACACCGAGAACAGACGGAGGTACTCGGACCCGCCTCCGAATAGTTCTCCTATTTTTTTTTTTGTAAATTTTGAGTTCAAATTCAACTTGATGTCCAAAAAAGCCCCCGAACCTCTAATTCAAATGGGATGAAAAATATGACAAACCATATTAAATCAGACAAAATTATCATCTCTAGCTCAAAGACGTCTGATTTGGTGGCATTTTATTTAGAGATTGAGAAGGTCCATTCGCATGTAAGACTAATGATGAACAAAACATAATTAAATGGCTAGGACATGTTAAAATAGTAGGTTTTTTGCCCCTACTTCTCTCTCTCTCTCTCTCTCAACTAGATGCATCTTCTTCAATTTGTGACGATATGTTATCAGGGGATGTTGTTTAGCCATTGGACATCATACTAATGTCATACTGAAAATAAGTAAACAATTCTTCACTCTGAAGATATGTCTCATGAATTTATTTTATAAGTGTATTTCTTTCTTTAATACTTAAATGAGGATCTTTATATAATTGTCTCTAATAATCAAATATTTCAATTATGTTATTATACTTAGTTCTGCTATAATGCTGAATATGAAGGACCATGATGTCATCAGTGTCATAATACAACCTAGGATTTTGACGATTTCTTGGATTATCCATACCACAGTGTCTCCAACTTAAATAGAGTCTAATCTGACTATTAAACTCTCCATAATAGACTTTGTATCTGTTGTTAAGTCTATGTCAAGTATGCTTTCCAAAATTATCTATTTTGGATTCAATAGACATTAACTTTGCTTCTAAATAATCTTGATTTGTTTTGTGATTTTTTCTAGTTTTGAAAATCAAGACCACATAATATTATTTATATTATTAAGGCTAATACAAATAATTATTAATAACTGCTACTTTTTTAGGGATACGAACTACATGTTCATATTCATCTTTTATAGTATTTTTCAATATCTCCAATACATGTGATATGATCTGTAATTAGTGCCATAATAGATAGATGCTGGTACCTAAAACCCCTTAGAAAAATATTTAGTGCCTAATACCTTCCTAAGGTTCAAATGACCAACATGAAATAATTTAAACTAATAGGAAATATGGGCTTTAACATTAACACTTTTTAAATATATAAGTTTTGCAACAGATAGAAATGAAATACTAAATTAAAAGATCATACACAAGAAAACTTAATACTTGCAATAGTTTGATACTTTGTCTTACCAAATCTCTTCACCAAGGATCTTTTTTAGTAACAAGGCTTTGATACCAAAATATAAGAACAAAGGAAGAAGTTGCAAAAGGGCAATTGCAGTGGACTTTTACTAGACGAGGTTTTGAGTGGGAAATGTTGTGACTAATTTTGTATGTCACTTACAAGTCACAAGTAACTTTTTTTTTTTTTGTATTTATAGACATCTAGGAAGTGGGACATATGGAATGGTTACTATACAAGCATTGTCTATTCAAGATGCTATTACAAGATTTTTACAAGTGTATAGACATGTGTATGGATAGATGTCTTCCACCTATACTACTTAAAATACAATTACAAAAATACCCTCTAAACTTTAAAATATTATTTGGTGTTTGAGCCTTGTCACGTGACGTCATGTCTTGCATCATCATTTCTTGATTAATACTGATGTCATTGCTTGTGTTTGTATTTTTTTAATCATCTATCCTGTTGATAATGTTTTATATTCAACATCATCTTCTGATGGTGGTGAAACAGGATTTTGGCTAAACTGCTGATTCTGAAACTCTTCAACTGAATTGACTTGGATAGTCAATTACAAAGGGGGATCAAGATTTTTCTTTTTTTTTGTAGCCTGTTTAACAGAAGCATTTACTTCTTCTAGCTATTATGGAGTTCGTTCGTAAGTTATTGGGAAATGTGTAACAAATAGACGTTTTTCATCTGTTACCATGAATAGTTCTCGTGTTGTTCCTTTAATCCAAGAAGCATGCTGACTTGTATTCAGAAGACTATCACTCTAATATTCTTTTGTATCCAGATTTGTGAGTTAAAGAATAGTGCTTCTTTTGTTCTAATTCATCAAATTTTTAATCTTCTGTGGCCTTCATGTACCAAATTTGGTATTGTTGGAAGAAATATTTTCTCTCTCTCCATCCTATTGTGCTTGAGATTCAAAATATAAAATATTTGCCCCATATGTAATTTATTGTTACAAAAGAGAACATTGTTTTTATCATGGTAGGAAATGATAACTAAAATGTTGGATCCAAATTTGGTACATGAAGATCCAACATATTAGTTATTTTTTCGTGCCATGATAAGAACAATACTCTCTTATGTAACAACAAATTACATATAGAGTAAATATTTTATATTTTGGATCTCAAGCACAACGAGATGGGAGCTCAAGAGGACATGATTTTCATCCTGCTACGTGAGATGAGAGAAGATTAGTCAAATTTAAGCTAGTGCTCAAGAAGCCATAGGCCCCAATCCTAGCCCATATTAAGGGATTGACTTCTTGACCAGGAATTCCTTCCCTATAAATATATCTTTTTCTCTCTTGAAAATCACCAGTGTAACTTTTCGACTACAGAAAATAGAAAGAGTTGAGAGAAGATAGTGGGAGAAAAAATTATGTCTTTTCTCAAGAAGACCTGATTTTCATACCTTTAAAAGCCCTGAGTTTTATTATTCTGTCTTTTATGTAAACCCATAAGGGCATTTATGTCATTTCAAATGTAATTCCACTACAGTTAATTTATTAATAAACGAGGTAATTTCTGCTTTTTTTCTAAGTTATTTTATTTTACAAATATTTTAAAAAGGGTTTAAATATCGTTGCCAGAATTCGGGACATTACATTACTGGTCTGAGCTAATGAAGAGTCCTATCTATATTTTATTTTCAATTTTCGAATTATATCTGTTGACAGCATGATTGTTTTCAAAAGTGAAGTTTTTGTGAACGTAGGGATTGACTTGTATCTTTACCCACAATCATTGTTGACATTGAGTTCTCCTCATTAAGGCCAACCCATGCATAAATATTTGAGGATTTGGAAACCAACTTAGAAGTTTTTGTAGATCATTCTCTTTGTTTGATAAATTGATGAAAATCTGAGAAGGAAAAAGTAGAAAGGGAAAGATAGAATTAGTAGAGAATTGAGAGTCTTATCAGTAATTTTTTGTAAACTCTCTCGAATACCAAGATCTCTTCTCTGTGGATTACCTGGATCTAGAAAAGCATGTAAATCGTTTTATTTCTCTATAATTGTGTTTACTTGTATTTGAATTTTATTTCTTGGGCACAACTTTAAGTGGACAACACAAATTGGATCAAGACTTGTGATGCGGACACTCATCTCTTCTCCAATTCCAAGTCATTACTATTACAAAAATAGGGTGTTACATATAGTTAGTCCAGATTCTCGCTTTTATGGCCTGATGAATGGTGACTATTCGGATTTAGTCCAGTGGTCTTGTAGTCTGTTTTTATGGATGAGATATGTGATAAATTTTAAGTTATCTTAATCACTCTATAATTATAAGGGTAAAAATGACAACTTATCTTCTACTAAATATTCCACGTAACCGTCCACTATCACTACTATTAAATAAGATCACAATTTTTCAACTTGCACACATATTTGTGTGTGCCCTAGCCTCTAGTAGGGAAGGATGGAGTGAGAAGAAGAGTGTTCAACCATGACAGAAATGAGGAGGCTTGATGGGAGAGGGGGAAGAAGGTGATTTGCAACTGAGGAAAGATGGATGAGATTTGAGAGGGTGAGAGAGAAGGTGAAGTTTGTAGGTGGAATTTGATAATGTATCGGCTCTCTGATCTTTGAGAATTTTTCAAGCTTTAGCAGATGAGACAAAATTAATTAGTTTATAAATTTTGATACTTTAGATTTTTCACAAGGAAATACTAGTTGGATCCGATAATCTTAGCATATAATTTTACCATAAAATTAGTCAATATATAAAAATCATATATATGTTTTTAATAAGTCGTCCATTGTTCGAACAAATTGAATGCAATCATGTCACTGCTTTCTCTTTTCATAAATAATCCACCCATTAAAATATAGAACATAAGTTATTTAGATATTTAAACTCACTATAAAATGTTAAAAATGCAACTTTGGAAGAATCTTAAAGAAAGAATTAAAAATACAGCTTCAAAAATATTAATTAAGTTAATAACTTTTTGTTTTTTTACCTGTACTGTTACAAGCAGAATTATCAATCTCGTACCGGAAAGTGTATTGATTTTATTACTGATATGATACGTACTTATATCGGCGTAACGTTTCGAATTTATTGCTAAAATTAATATATATTTTTTAAATATATTTTTAATAAAATATGGCATTAAACATATAAAATAAAGTATCAAAACTTAAACAATAAACCACTAAATATAAAATAGAATGATTTTAGTATTGTTTAATTATTCAAAAAATTATTAATTATAATTAAAAAATATGAACTAGTACGGTACCGGCTAGTGGCTTGGATGGTACGCGTATTTGCTACTAGACCGGTAGGATACGAGATAGATAATTTTGATAAAAAATTATCGTATTTTTCATAAAAATATTAGAAAAAACCTTCCATTTATGTCATTTATTATATTTCTCTTATAATATAACTACAAAAATAAAATAAAATAAAATAAACGGACAAAAAAAATTTGAAGTTGCTCCGACCTTATCCTCTTTTCTCGAACAAAATAGTGCTCAGACGAGACGAGCACACTCCGTAGACAAAATCCAACGACGATGCTGAGCCTCTGCGTTGCTTCGCCGTCGACCGCCGCATTTACCCGGAAGCCGACGCTCTTTCCAAGCCCCATATCGCCCTTCCATGGCGTTCGAATTGCGCAGGTGCGCCCCACTCGAAGCTCTAGGTCATTTTCAGTCGTGAGGATGGCGAAGAGAGAAGAAGAATTGAAAGAGATTAGAGCGAAAACAACCGAAGAAATTAACGAAGAGATTATTGACCTTAAAGGAGAGCTGTTCATGCTCCGTCTCCGGAGATCAGCTCGTGGTGAATTCACCTCCAGCGAGTTTCGCCGTATGCGCAAAAGGGTACTTTAACCTTCACCAATTCAGTCTCTTCTTCTTGGTTGTTAATTCATTACTACTTCCACTTCATGAATCTATCTACATCGAACGTAATCATTTCTCTTTTCAAGACTTTCGTGGAGCATTTGTAGCGTGTGTGTGTGTGTTTCATTTGATGTGAAGCACTCGACTGGGAAAATTCAGATATAAGCATATTATGCTTGGTAAATTGGAAGTCTCAAACTAGCCTTGATTATTAGTTATAGATAATACGTAGTCTCACTTGATTTGAGTTAAAAATGAGTAAAACTCGTTGAGGGCAGATGGTTTTGGGTTTTTTGTTTTAAAAAAAATATCCATTGAAGGGCTGAGGATTTCTGATATAATTCGGCATTTTTCGTATTATAATACTGTAATAGGTTTCGTAATGTCCAGTAGCATTTGGAGGGTACATTTCTTGCTTTTATGGGCAAAAGTTAGAGAAAATTCTCCTTTGTAATGCAGTAAAATTTAATTCAAATGCCTACAAAATGCTGGCTTATGTTCGTACAAAAATTAGAGAACTAGGAGATGAAGCACGGAGGTCATCAGTTTGACTCTTGGGAAATTGTGGGTTTCAACTTTTCAGTTAAAAGTTTTGGTTGCCGGAGTGTATGGATGTGTGATCGAATTGTGGCTTCGTTGATATTTGTTCAGTTAATCTTTCATGAGGGTAATTTGTATTGCTAAGATTGGGGTTCGAACTGTTTATTTATGTTTAACTTACAAGAGTTCAAGCAGGTTGGGGTTAGTTTTATGTTCTTCTTTGAATTGAGATCTTTTGCTCTGAGAGATCAAGATTTTAATTTAGACATTAGCAATGATGTAGAATGTACATTCTACAATGCCCTGAAGAAAGTGAAGGGTGATGTTTGGGAAAAATTAGAGAAGAAAACCGGTGTCAATTCTTGGGAAAGTAGGAAGTGCTGCCACCCATATTGCGTTGAATTTTCTTTTTAATGAGGGTATTGTTGCCATTTCGTGAGAAGCATAAATATGTCACAAGGAATGTCAAAAAAAAAAAAAAAAAAAAGTAAATGAAGCGTGAGAAGACTAACTATACATCTTTTACTATTTTATTAGGATGAGCAACTCAATATGATGTTGGCTTTTGGAAATTTAAGACTTGGTGATTTCAGCCGATGGGCTCCGAATTCGATAGCAATATGTTGTTGGCTAAAAAGCTTCCCCCATCCAATTGTCTCAATTCCCATAGTTCTGAGAGAGGGCAAGTGGAGGAAGTTTAAACATCATGGCTTTTTGGTCATTTTGGAAGGATTATAATTTTTAGCCTCTGAATTATTTATTTCCTCAGTTTTAACCAAATTCTGTTAAATGTTTCTTTTGAAGTAAGATGAAGTCTAGGAATCAGCATTTGTTATCTCTCCTCTTAGAAGTGCAATTCGAATTAGGTAGCTTCCACCCAATACGCTGGTGATTTTCGTGTCAATGGTGTACTATCCAAATTCAAAACATAGAAGGTTCTACCAATTAAGAAAGGCTAGCTGAATCTTTTTCATATTATATATAAATTCCAAGTTTTGAAGTGCTTTCCCTGTCTTTTTTTATTCAAAATCTACTCTTCCTTCCTTCCCAAAAGATGTTTTTTTCTTGCTGGCAAAACTACAACTTTCTCCCCTACAATTCAAAATACAAGCAATGCTCGGTTTAAGTTTTCTCCTAGTTGTTTGATGGATTGAATAAAATGAGAGTTTGTTATTGGAAGTATGCATAATAGTTTAGTTTCATATATATTAATGTGTTGCTTGTTTGCAATATATCATTGAGTTTGTGGCTTTCTGAGTCTTTGGTATGGCCTGGGTGATGACATGATGCCTAGATTGCCAGAAGATCCATTTTCTTGTTGGCAAAAGGTTGAAATTAGAAACAGGACTATGTTCTGTGCGTGTGTGATGGCTCAAAAAGAGGATTTTCCTTTCTTGTTATGTCATTTTGTTGATGTTTTGGGGGATTTGTACATTCCAAGACATACATAGGAGGCTCTGGGTAAAAGTCTTTTTCTTACACTTTTCTTTTACTATTTTGACGTGTCAAGATGATGTGTTTTTATGGAAAAAAAAAAAAAAAACAGGTTGCCCGCATGTTCACGGTTAGGAGGGAGAGAGAGCTTGAGGAAGGTATTAACAAAAGGTTGTCAAGAAAGCTTGATCGCCAATGGAAGAAAAGCATTGTTGTTAGACCACCTCCATCCCTAATCAAGTTACAAGAGGAAGAGGCGGCTGCAAAAGCCGAAGAAGAGAAATCTGCATGAGCTAAATTCAATTATCTTTTCAATCCCAAGTGTCGAGGTTTTCTTTTGTTATTTCTCTTTCTTCTTGATAGTAGGACGGAGCATTTGAGTTGTGACTTGGTTTTTGCGTATCAAAGCATGCAGTTAAATGTATTTATCAATGTTGGTCTGTTTTTCTGCTGCTCGTTTCTTTGGATATTATGAAGGCTCCATTCGACATTTTGAAGGTCTGATCAATGTATTCCCTGAACTGTAAGATGCGGGGGATGGACGGCATGTTGCCAGTAGTTGAAACGAGGGAAAAAGAAGGTGTAGAAATATTCTGATGCATAAAACAGTCCTCAGACCTCAGTAATCCAGAGCAAATCACATTGTACATGGTTGTTAGTGATGTTCGAAAGGTCAAGCCTAAAAATGTGATTTGCTACTGATGTCGATCGACTTGTTTCCTTAGGGTTGTTTAACATGTAGAGCTTTATAAAGTGAATGGTTCTGATTTATTTTTTGAGCTGCCTATTCAGTGGGTACATCTCCGGCCTCAGTTCCGGGTGGTGGAATTGGAACCTTGTTTGAATTTTTCTCTATTTTTTCGTGTTAAGTAAATTTAGAAAATGGACAGCGAGAGTTGCCTCAATAGTATTTCAGTAAGTGAATGATTCTGATCAATTTTCCCAGCTTAGAATGTTCCTTGTTTAGTGGGTGCATCCATGCCGTGGTTTTGGGTGGTGGAACTGGAAAACCTTGTTTGAATTTTTCTCTATGTTTTTGGGGTCAGTAATCTTAGAAAATGGACAGCGAGAGTCGCGTCAGTAGTATTGCAGTAACACTTTGTACTGTGATTCTGGATTCGAGGTTGCGAGGTTGTGGGTCTACTCAGTTTATAGGGATAGATTTTTGTATGAACCATTACTAATAGTTCAAGATTTTAAAGCCACAATTTAAGTCTATTGGACTGTTTGTTAGCAGTCAATGAACCAGATAGTTGTTGATATTGCGTTTTTTACCCTCGATCCATTGGGAGAGAGAAAGAAGAAGAACAACGTCTGAGCGGTTTTCGATCCTTCCTTTCTGAAAAACGATTTTGGTTTGGATCGTTGGCCTCCAACAACTGCAAACGTTGGGGTCTTCTCCATCAATATTCTCAATTATTTATAACCAACAGTTGCAACTGCTCTTGATAATTGTACTGCATTTTCATGCTTCACTTATTTCAAATGCTTTGATTTTCTCATCTTCCATCCACGATTAAATCATGACTATGTATGTAATTCTTCTTCTTTTTCTTTTCCTTTTGATACTTGTCCCTTGATCAATAATTACATTTACAGTTCTTATATATATATATATATATTATTTTTTTTTTTTTATATTTTGCTCTTTTAAATTTTGAATTGTCAATAACGCGTCATCCTTAAAACGATGTCACATTACATATGTACACTATTATTTTAATTGTGCGTGTATATTCTAACAATTATCACCTCGCGATTCTCTCTAGTTGGGAGGCGAAATTTGAGTGTAAGCAACATTGTAGCGTTTCTCAATAATATTTGATTTAATATTTGGTAATACTAAAAATCTAATGAAGGTCTAATACAGATAACAAATTTTGTAACTTGTATAAAGTATAGAATCATATTTAATATATAATACTCTCTCTGTTTCAAATTAACAGTCACTCCTCTGAATTTTAACTTTTTAGGAGGAATATAATCATTGCTGTAAAAAGTATTTTTTTTTTCTAAATATATTTTTGATTTGATTGATGTGTATAGTATACGTTTTATTTAAGCAAAGAGGCAAAAAGAAAATTTAACAAAATATCAATTGTTATTTTTAGAAAGTAGATTTTCATTTTGGAACGTTCTAAATATGAAATAAATAATTGATTAACATAAACTTAAAAAAAAGAGAGGATAAAACAGGAAACTCAATTTGAAAATTTCTCATTTACAATTTAACGTTGCCGGGATATCCACAGCTCTGCCGACGTTTACTTCACAGAATAATGGAGGGAGAAGAGGAGGATACGTCGAACCCCAACCAAACCCTAGAACAACCAACCGCCGCCGCCAATCGCAAGCACGTCGCCATGCTTGAACGCCTCTCCAACCGCAAACAACATTCTCTCTTTCGCAAACCCGATTCGACCTCACTCGATTCCACTCAGTCTTTCCTCTCTCGCTTCTCTCAATCTAAACTCTCCATCGAGTCAGATATCTCCCGCTGCCGCCAATCCACCGATGAAGCGCAATCTACGCTGAAATCCGACCTCGAACGGATCTCGATCTCGATCGCCGACCTCGAAAAGTTCGTAGCCGAAAACTCCTACTCCTTGCCATCATTCGAGGTTCGGACCTGTCTAGAAACCATCTCCGGTCTCAAACAGACCCTAGACACTGCCGCTTCCGACGTAGTCCCCAAGAAGCGGTTCGCTTTCAAGAGCAAGAAGGCGCCAAGTAGTGGCATTGCGAGTAGAATTCAATCCGAAACTCCCGCAGCCGAGTCGGAACAACCGAGGTTTTTGGTTCGGGACTCACCGGGGTTTAAGGATAGGGAAAACGAGGTTTTGGTGAAGGAATTGAAGGGATCGGAAATGGGGGAGTTTTCGATATCGGACTTGAATTCGTGTGAGGTGCGATTGACTGGTTGTTTAAGGGCGCTTTTCGTTCATAATCTGAGGAATTGCAAAGTTTATG
This sequence comes from Arbutus unedo, assembly GCA_014822125.1. NCBI lineage: Eukaryota > Viridiplantae > Streptophyta > Magnoliopsida > Ericales > Ericaceae > Arbutus > Arbutus unedo. The sequence goes on along the minus strand of JABCMJ010009177.1, from coordinate 3,652 downwards.
TAGGGCCGGTTTTTGGTTCGGTTCTGATTGAAGAAGTAGATGGGTGTGTTTTTGTTTTGGCGTCGCATCAGATTAGGATTCATCATGCTAGGGGAAGTGATTTTTATCTGAGGGTAAGGAGTAGGCCGATAATTGAGGACTGCAGTGGTGTGAGATTTGCTCCGTATTGTTTGATGTACGAAGGGATTGAGAGAGATCTGAAAGAGTCGAATCTTGATGAGGAGACGGGGAATTGGCCTAACGTGGATGATTTCCGGTGGTTGAAAGCTGTTCAGTCCCCGAATTGGTCAATTTTGCCAGAAAGTGAACGTATTGGCATAGTAACTATTATCAGTTCGGACAAGTAAACTCTCTAGCATTTCATTTTCTTGGAAATCTTTCGGGTGTTCGCATCATTTTTGAATTGCATATTTATGTAAAACAGGTAACTTTCTTGTCATACTTCTTGTGATTTTTTCCTTTCATGGAGTTCTATCAGTAACATACAAAGGTTATATTCAGATATTGGGGCCTTGTGGTATCTCGTACACATCCAGTTTACATGGAAAGTAGGCTATATAACTGGTGAAATATTGGACGGTTAGACTAATTCTTCTATTTCTCTGGAGTTTGGGTACTACTCATTGCTGGATATGGCAAGATTTTATTGGAATATGATTGGAACAAGGTCATATTAACTAGAAAAGAAACATCCTTAAATCATGACGTTTACATTTCCGGAAAGTAGAACTTGCAAATCTTTCCTTGATCGCATTTGGATTTTTAAGTATATTTGCAAATGATTTGCAGTATTTTAGTTGAGATCAAATATAACATATGATACAGATAGGTGTTCAGGAGAATCAGGACGTTGTATGTATACTATGTTTTGAACACGTCCGGATACCAAAGACTTTGTGTACGAGATATACACCTGCATCCGACACTTATAGGTTCAAAATAATGGATCAGGGGGGCATACACTATTACATGCTTGGGGCACTAGATGATCAATTAATGCTATGTAATTCTGGGTACATCTTTTTCAAGATGATCAACATCCCGCAGATGATTAGGAGGACAAAGAAAAATGCTGAACCATAGACACATGAAAACAATTATTACTAGGGACGTGACCAAATTATTGCTCATAAGTTGAGGCTGCAGAAGGAAAAGAAGCGTGCATTCAGTTTTGGAGAATATAGATACTGTTGTAAGGATAGCCTCATCTTATAAGACTGCGAGAACAAATGAAGGTGGAGAAGAGACTGAGCTGTGACTGTCGAGGATGTGCATATGTTGGGAAATGCTAGAAACCTATAATACAAAGTCCCTATTATACTGGTGTCTATGATATGCATCTTTTGTGTCGCTTTAAATTCATAATATTTGCAAAAAAAATTCATATCATCATTCTTGAATTCACAACTTTTGTTACGACTCTTTATGCAAAAGTTATGAATCTTTATGCTAATGTTATGATTTTCATACAAATGTTATGAATTTCTATACAAAATGTTATGAATACAAAACACAACCAAATAGTATGTCTATTGTAGTATTTTCTGCATATGTTTCCTCTCACCTATTCGACATTGCATTAGAGTATTTGAGCAAGAAGATTGATTGACATTTGATGCAACTAAGAATTTCGTAACATTTTCCCGAAAAGTACTCACTGCCCATGTCAAAACAAATTGGTTGAACACGAGAAAAACAAGTTTGAACCAAGATTTCTGAAAGAAATCAAATTTATGTAACATAAGACATCTGTAAAATCCCAGTTAATTTTTTGCGTAATGTAACGTGTAGTGTAATTTTTACGCAGTTTCTAATTTTTCTCAAGAATTTGACATCACCATGATAAATTCTTAGGATTTTTAGGAGACTAGTTTCCAAATACAAAAATCTTTTAAAAGATGTATTAAGAGATTTGTTGTGCTTCGCAATTTACAGCAGAATGAGGAGGTGACATGTGGCTGCTTAATAAGTCTAATAGAGAGACTCTGATGGGTACAAACATCAATCATGTTATACACACATTACTTTTGCACATCACTCCGATGTTATTTTGTGTTAAGAAAAAACCAAATCTGTTTTGAGCGATTTGGGTAAGAAACGTATTTGGTTTTTTCTCAATACAATATGACGTCGTTTTAAGTAATGTACAAAAATAATGTGTGTAGCATTTTTAGTACACACGTTTGGTACAAATCTTGCACAAATCTGAGGTGGCAGCCCATTAACTTTCTTTCTCCCACGCGCGCAAATTCTCTCTCTTGCTCTCTCTCTCTCTCTCTCTCTCTCTCACACACACACACAGTCTGATTTTCCTTATGATTCTTATTTTATATTTTTTATATTTATTCAATTGTTTTGATTTTTTTTACACAATTATAAAAGATACAACAATTGATTCATTCATATTCATATTCTTAACTTAAATTGATCAGGTATAAATTATATCTCATGCAACTGATTGGTCACAGACTTGTTACCAATCATATGAATATTCATAAATTGACTAACAAGGAATTTCTTCCTTGTAACGCGTTCAGTCAAATTTCAAATTTCGACATAGACTACTTCAAAGTGGTGACGAGAAAATTCATCTTACTTTTCTTACACCTAAAATTGCCACCATCAAATCGCTCCAATTTCACGAAGTCTTGTGTCATTTTCTATAGAGATATCGCAATTGCAAAATATTGTCTTCATATTATTGGAGAAAAATTGTTTTGAGATTGAATATTGATGATGAAATTTGGGGCAAAATTATGAAACAAAATGACACTTCGAGACGCGTTGTATTGTTGCTTTCTTAAAGACGGTATTTGTCCCCATGAAATGGTGTTTATTGGATTAGAACAAATTTATCTTCAAGATATGATGAAACCCAAATTTTTGTTCTTTTCGACTACGTTTATACAAAGAAAAACAAACAAAATATTTTTTGTGTAGAAAAATAAAAAGGAATCAGAAATCGTTAAGTTTTGTTTTGCATAATAACAATACTTAGAATGAATGGTGTAAAATATAAGAGATTTGGGAGAGTGGTCCGAAAATTGATGTGCAAAATGATCGAATTCTTGGTTTGTTTATAGGCCAAATCGCACCCATTTGAATAGGCATGCATCCGATCGAGTTTTGGTTGTTGAATTTGATTTGAACGGTCCAGATTTTTAAACCATCGACCGAGTGTGTTGTTCCACATACACCCGATCGGATGCAATTTCAACCATTGATGAGGAGAAGTTGTACCTGATCAGATTTGACTGCAACTGTTGGATCGCACCTATTCGAGATCAACGGTCACACTCATCTAGTTAGGCCACTTACACGTCACACGGTATCCACATTAATGTCACGTCATTGATCCGTAGCAAATAAAAAATGAAGCTATTAGGCGCCTTCGCACTGACTTGCGCCATCAAAACGCCACACAACTCATTAGCACGCTCATGCACGCGAGTGGTGCGGTTTGCGAATTCTAGTTGTGAAGCACCGGCTCTGCCAATTATAGTGCAAAACCCCATAGCATACCATTTAAAGACAAACTACTCGAGAATACATTGGGCGTGTTCTTATATATATGCCACCTAACTTTTTCTCAATTTAATGTGGGACTACACCCAAAATCAAACAAATATTCTAGGAATAAGCAAGTTTTTCA
>JABCMJ010009164.1:0-12768 GCA_014822125.1 Arbutus unedo | reverse complement strand
AATAAACAGTAATAGTGGCGGAATAATTTAAATAACACGAATAACTTAACCCAACACACGGGAACCTTCAATGAACTTATCCAGGTTTTTTGGGGGACTTCCCCTTTGTAGGTATCTTGCCTACTTCACCTTTGGATTCAAGGATAAATCCCTTGAATCCCACTTAATCAATGTAATCACTTTGCTCTAATTATTAATACAATTCATTTTATTTAGCAAAAAAACAAAAAATTACATATGAGTATTTGGCTGAGATTCTGGTTGAAAAATCATATCCATATCCGTGTGGACCCTCCCAACTTCGTCTTAGTCTTCTTAAAATTGAACCAATTTATATATCCAAGTTTTCATAGCCGCCAGATTGGACTAATATACTTTTAGCACGCTGTCAAACTTAGCTTTCGACTAGTTGTTGTGACCAACTTTTGTTTAACCACCAAATATAAAACAATTAGTGACCACAATATTTTTAACCACTGATGCTAGACTTTGTAGTGACTAAATATTTTTTTTGTCATGGAAAAATATGAAAATAATGTTGGTGACCAATATTTGGTTACGAAGAGTATACTTTCGGAGACTAATTACTTGTGGTCACAAAAGTTATGTTCAATACATTTTGTGACCACTTATTTAGTCACCAAAAATAATTAAGTATAAAAATTACACTTGTAACGCCCCGATTTCCGGAGACGCCAATAAAAATCCTTTTCAAAATTATTTGTTGAATAACACAAATATTTTAAAAGAAATACCTAAATTAGCCATGTTTATAAAAAAAATGATGGAGTTGTAATTGAATTGACATAAACGTTCTTGCGGATATACATAAAAGACAAATTTATAAAATTCAGAACTCCTAAAAGAATGACAACTAGATCTTGTTGAATCCTTCGTTTTCATCGCCCAACTCTTCTTACTTGGGTGACATCTCCAACTGCTATTCAATATCTGGCATGAAATATTGTTAGGGACAAGGAAATTGCTCCATGAGTTGTGACACTCAGTAGAAAATACTACCCGAGTAATAACACAAAGATATGCACAACAAAGTAGATATTGCAAAGAAAGAAAGTTGGATATAAATCTAGTCAAAACGTGAGGTAATGGAACTCAAGAGTTCATGATTTCCGAATGAATCAATTAGAATTCAAGAGATTTTGAAGTAATCAAGGAGCTGGAAACAAAATCAATAAGATAGGATTTTTGGAAACAAAAATGGCTTATGAGTTCTGCACAGAAATGGGAGAATAGGACAGCTAAGATAGGGCCATAGAATATGATTTAATTAATTATTTTTTTCAGAGAATCAAAGGGGCCTAGGAGATAACAAAGAGTTAGGTTCATAAATTTAATGCCCAAGTTTTGCAAGGTTCATTAGCCATAGTGTGCATTCATGACATAAAAATAAAATAAAATAAAATAAAAATAATTATTCGGTACATCTCATTTTTAACGTTCCTCGCATGTGCACTCATGTTTCGATTCGTTCGTTCGGCATACTAGTGAAAGTAATTTACTAAATGCTAAATAATTATGATAATTTGCAATAGTAAAAATATTATTTTTATTAAAAAAATATCGGGTTATTAGAACACTTTTGGTGATTTAATGACCCGTCTTATTTTAGTGTTTAAAAATATTTTATGGTGAATGAAATGGATATTTACATAAGTTGGATAAGTTTTGATGAAGAGGGGAGGAGTATATAAGAAGGTTTGGGTGACTGGTCAGGGCAAGAGAAGGCTAGCGTGACCAGTCACGCGAAAATAAAATTTTTGGGTCAGTAGGCTAGCGTGACCGGTCAGGCTTATTGGCCTTTTTTCGTGACCAGTCAGGTGGGTGACAAATTTTTGACGGTGGCTTGCTTTGATCGGTTACACCTCTTAGTACCTTTCCCGTGATCGATCAGGCAGGTGTGTACGCGTTTTCTTAAAAAGACGAACCAGATCTTTTTAAACATAACACACACATCTTAAATCCTAAGTTCTTCCCCTAGATCCTTCAAATTCTTCCATGAATATTTCAATATTCATTGATTTCTAGCCCTTGGAAGCGAATATCTTGCCCGAAGAAGACTTGGTAGAGATTTCCTTCACCATTAAAGCTAGGGTTTCACCATTTGAGCTCAAATCTTGGATTTTCTTCTTGAGGTAGAAATTTCTTTGTATATCTTAGTTGATTATGACTTATTATTGGTGTATTTGGCATATACACTTTCTGTTAAGGGCTTGAGTATGTTTGGGCGTGTGTTGGGGGTTCTTAGCTTGAAAGTTCTTATCTTAGTTGACTAGATACTATGTTTATTACTTGAAAGAGTTGTGGTATGACTTCCTTTGGTAGAAGTGATGCATTCTATCCACTTGATTTCTATGTCACGGTTGATACATTAAAGTAGTGGGAGTAATTTACGGTTCATGTTGTGTGAACACATCGGCCGACGCGATATGCGGACTAGACTTCCTTATGGGAAATGCTAGGAATATTGTGAACCAGATTCCCCGAAGGGATTGCTAGGGAAAGAGACTAGGTTTCCTTATGGGAAAGCTAGGAATGCTTTGTAAACTAGATTCCCCAAACGAATTGCTAGGGAAAGGGACTAGGCTTCCTTATGGGAAAGATAGGAATATTTTGTGAACTAAACTTCCCAAAGGAATTGCTAGGGGAAAGGACGAGGATCCCATGGGAATACTCGGCATAAAACATTGCTAATACAACTCAACAACGTTATCTGATGCAGAAGGGAGTAATTATGTAAAGTGAGTGATTGAAGAGTTGATTCTAACCCATAAATGACTAAGTGAAAGACTGATTATGAATTAATGTACTTGGTTATGCATGCATCGAAGTTAAATATTGTTATTGACATTCTATACCATAATCTCCATCTTCACGTAAGATCTGCATAGAATTTCACTACTGGGCTCGTTAGCTCAACCCTTATTTGTTTTTCAGGTACAATCCCAGACATTTAGCTTAGATTTGGCATGGAGTACGTGGATTTTTGCATGACATTCTATAACTTGTATTCGTAGACTTATTTAACATCTTTAAATCCATTTCATTTTTTTTAGAACATGTATTATAACTCTAGTTGACTTAAATATCATACTCTATGTAATATTTTGAATCTGAATTTCGTAAAATTGTAAGAACTTGAAACATCTTGGTGTATGATTAATGGGCTTTTGGGTATCTGGTGAGACTTACGAGGATTTTTGTTGTAAGTAAAAATATATTATTGTTATATTAAATTGAAGGCGTGACAACTTGGTATCAGAGTATAGGTTAGAAAACCTTGAGACTATGGGCAGGCTTTTAGCCTCGCTGGGTTTAAAATTTACTATGTTTATACATGAATTGTGTGTACTTGTGTGCTTGACATGCATTGGCATTACATATCATATAAATAGACCTATGTGTAATTGTTGACCCTTGTTAGAAAATTTTGATGGACAATTGGCCTTATGAGGGCAAAAGTTGTTTGATTTTGATGGTGTTATCTTTATCATTGTAGCATTATGCCTCCGAGATGTGGGGTGAGATTGGGTGGACCTCAAGGCTGAGGTCGAGACCGTTATCGTGAGAGACCATTAGAGGATGTTGTGAGTCAACAGAGGGAGATCCCACCAGTAGAGGAAGTTCACGAGGAAGTGGAATAGAACATCGAACCGCTGGTTGTTCTGGGTGCATTCATAAGGGAGTTTGTGGCGGCGCTTGCCAAGGCCAATTTGCTGAAGCAGGCTCCAAGAGTCCATGCTGGTTATCGGACAATAAACGCGATGAGGGAGTTTTGCCGTTTTAATCCCCCTTAGTTTAGCAGAGAGGGTAGTGATTTTCTTGCGGCCAACCATTGGCTCTCCAAAATCTACAAATTATTCATAGCATTGAGATAGTGGAGGATGACCTCCGGGTCGGTATTGTGACTTACCAATTGATTGCGAAAGCAAATGAATGGTGGAAGTCTGTCCTTGAAGTAAGGAAAGATGCACAAAGGGCCGCTAGGCTAGCGGCTAGAGTTGATGAACCGGACGTGGAGGACATTACTTGGGCTGACTTTGAGACTCTTTTTAAGAGCCGATATTTTCTCAAATCCTATCGTGAGTAACTACAGGTACAATTTGAGAGGTTGGAACAAGGGAATATGATAGTGTCGGAGTATGTTGCGAATTTTTAGACCTTATCCCACTATGCACCAAAGTTAGCAGTTTCGGAAGATCGCAAGTGCCGTAGTTTTGAGAGGGGTCTTCACTCTTCTATGAAGAGGCTAGTGGTTAGCCAACAAAAGATGAATTTTGATGAGATCATTGACTGTGCAAGAAATGTGGAGTTGCCTAGGGAGGCACAACGGGGTTCCAGAGTTTGGGAACCTAGGCAATCGAATGTCGTTCGAAATTTATCATCTTCTGGGAGTTCTGGGAGTCAAGGGTGCAAGCGATAGAGAGAGCAATTTCAGTCTCCACAAGGCCACTCAAATCATAGGCCACATACTCTCTCCGACTCTAGGAGCAACACTTCGAGACCACCTGCTGTGTGCCACCGGTGTAACCAACCCGGTCAAATTTGTATTCAGTGTTCTGTGCCTTAGAAGGCATGTTTCACTTTGGTCAGACCGGACATATGGCTAGAAGTTGTCCTCAGGGGACAGGGTTACACAGTGAGGTGGGGTAGGTACAGTAGTCTGGACAAGGACAGAGCAACGATAGTTTGGTGGTGGTTAGAGGCAGCAACAACCTCATTACCATCAAACCACTTCAGTACAAGGCTCACAGGGTGATAAGGGAGCAAGTTCCTCGGCACCTTCTCAAGGTTCCGGACAACAGGGTGGGTATGGCCAGGGCCATCATGCGCAAGGCAGAGTCTTCAATATTACTTCAGCAGTTCCATAACCCACAACTCAGGGTCCTGAGACATCGATTGTGAGGGGTACATTTCTCTTCTTTAACTCCTTTGCTAAGAGTTTTATTTGATTCTGGAGCATTGCATTCATTCATTGCTGCATCGTTTGTGCGTACATTAGAACTAGAAACTGATCATCTTAACCCATCTTTGTTTGTTGAGACTCCTCTTGGAGGTAGATTGCCCCTTAGTCGTGTTTGTAGAGCTTGTGAACTTGTTATCCTCTACTATCATTTCACTTTCAACTTTATTGTTTTAGATATATCGGGGTTTGACATTATTTTAGGCATGGACTAGTTGTCTACGTATCATGCCACCATCGATTGTTTCAAGCGTCGAGTTTGCATTTGCTCACCTAAAGAGAGTTGTTTTGATTTCTATGGGGAACGACAAGAGCCGTTGGAACTTTACTTGTGGGGATCTCGAGAGCGAGAGTCCATCTATGGACTTCTAGCTAGTTTAACGTTAGATGAAGATACGCCGAACCATGGAGAGTTACCTTTAGTGGTTCGAGATTTTCCGGATGTGTTTCCTATTGAGTTGCCTGGCTTGCCTCTAGAATGAGAGATCGAATTTACTATCGATTTGCTTCCCGGTACCACACCTATCTCTATGCCTCCTTATCGTTTCGCGCCGGCTGAATTGAAAGAGTTGAAGATACAATTACAAAAGTTGCAAGATTTAGGATTTATTCACCCTAGTATGTCTCCATGGGGAGCACCGGCCTTGTTTACGTAGAAAAAGAATGGATCTTTGCGACTATATATTGACTACCAGAAATTAAACCGCCTTATAGTAAAGAACAAGTACCCAATGCCAAGAATTGATGACTTATTTGACCAACATTGGGGAGCAACGTGCTTTTCTAAGATTGATTTGAGATAAGGTTATCACCAGTTGAGGGTCCGAAAGGAAGACATTCCAAAAATAGCTTTTCGTATATGCTATGGGCATTATGAGTTTGTGATTATGCTTTTCGGCTTGACGAACGCACCGGCTACATTCATGGATCTTATGAATCACATTTTTCACCTATACCTTGATAGATTTGTCGTGATTTTTGTTGATGACATATTAATCTATTCGCCTACAGAGGAGGAGCACTAGTCTCATCTCGTAGTTGTTCTAGAAATTTTGAGAGAGCATAGTCTATATGTTAAACTTAGTAAGTGTGAGTTCTGGTTGTTCGAAGTAAAATTTTTGGGGCACGTGGTTTCAAAAAATGGTGTGTCTATTGACCCAGGGAAGGTGGAAACAGTGATGAACTAGCCTCAACCGAAGAATATTTTTGAAATTCGAAGTTTCTTGGGATTAGCTGGGTATTACCGCCGTTTTGTTCATGACTTTTCCCGTCTAACAGCTTTGATGACACGTTTGACGTGCAAGGAAATTCGTTTTATGTGGAATGAGGCTTGTGAGGCGACTTTTGAGGAGCTGAAGAGACGTTTAACCAACGTTCGATCTTGATTGTCCTAGAGCAAGGAGTGGGTTATTCAATATATTGTGATGCTTCGAGAGAAGGACTTGGAAAAACGTGACTATGCATTTCATTACTGGTTTGCCGAGATTGCTGAGAGGGCATGATGTAATAGGGGTAATTGTTGATCGTCTGACGAAGACCGCTCACTTTTTACTTATTCAGGTGATCGATTCTGTGAAGAAACTTAGTCGTTTATATATTCGTGAGATTATCCGCCTCCATAGAATTCAGGTGTCCATTGTCTCCGATCGAGATCCAAAATTTATTGCGCAGTTTGGGCAGAGCTTGTAAGCAGCGCTTGGTACAAATCTTTTGTTTAGTACCTCGTATCACCCACAAATGGATGGACAATTAGAACGAACAATTCAGATTTTGGAAGATATGCTTCGGGCCTGTGTCTTGAATTTTCGAGACAGTTGGGAGAACCACTTGCCAGTTGTTGAGTTTGCATATAACAATAGTTATCAATCTAGCATCAAGATGACACCATTCAAGGCCTTGTACGATAGGCCGTGTAGATCGCCCATATGTTGGACGGAATTGGGGAAGGCCACTATTGTGGGCTAGACTTGATTGGAGAGACCACCAAAAGCATGAAAGCGATTCATCAACATCTTGTGGCCGCACAAGATAAGACTATTGAACATGTCAAATTGATTCGCCAAAGACTGCTTACCGCGCAAAGTCAATAGAAGAATTACGCCGACCATCGTCGTCGCCCTTTGTCATTTGAAGTTGGAGACCACGTGTTCTTAAAAGTGTCACCACAGAGGGGTTTGTCGCATTTTGGGGGGAGAGAAAAGCTTTCGCCACAGTATATTGGGCCATTTGACATTATTGAAAGAATTGGAGAAGTAGTGTACCGTTTAGCTCTACCACCAAAACTATCGGGGGTGCATGACGTTTTCCACATGTCAATGTTGAGAAAGTATGAACCGGACCCATATCATGTACACGAGTGGTTCGAACTTGATTTAGAAGCCGATGCCTCATATGAAGAAGAACCAATACGTATTCTTGATACGCGTGAGCAAGTGCTACGAGGTAAGACTATCCTATTAGTAAGAGTGTTGTGGGGTAACTAGGGCCAAGAGAAATCGACATGGGAACGAGAAGATGAAGTACGAGAGAAATACCTGAGTTTGTTTGGGACTTGATTGACTATTGTAATATGCTTGTTGGCATTGTTTTCTCTGATTTGAATTTGATTCGAATAGATTTGTTAAGTCATGGACTTTACATGGCAATTTGGCATTGCTGATGCATGAACTTATTGATACGTGTCACCTAATTACTAGACTTGTTGAGTCATGATCTTTAATATGCAATCGGACATTGTTTGGGCATGTTTGTTTAATCGAGTTGTTAAAGTTTATGGACTTGTGACATTGAGATAGACATAGTTGGCTCAAATTACAATGACTTGTTCATTTGTATATCGCGTGTATAGTATGTCGGTTTGAAGTTGTTGGAAATCATTGACATCATAATACTTCTGAAATTTCGTGGACGAAATTTCTTTAAGGGTAGAAGGATGTAAGGATTTGTCTTATTTTAGTATTTAAAAATGTTTTACAGTGAGTGAAATGGAAATTTACATGAGTTGGACGAGTTTTGATAAAGCGGGTAGGAGTATATAAGGAGGTTTGGGTGACTAGTCAGGGCAAGAGAAGGCCAGTGTGACCAGTCACGCGAAAATAAAATTTTTGGGTCAGTAGGCTAGCGTAATTGGTCAGGCTTATTGGCCTTTTTCCGTGACCGGTCAGGCCTCTTAGTACCTTTTCCGTGACCGGTCAGGCGGGTGTATATTCCTTTTTTTCAAAAAGACGAACCAGATCTTTTTAAACATAACACACACATCCTAAACTCAAACTTCTTCCCCTTCTCTTTCCAGAAAACCCTCATTCTCATATCCTTCCCATCCAAACATATGATCTAACCCCTAGATCCTTCAAATTCCTGCAGAATCTTTCAATATCCCTTGATTTCTAGCCCTTGGAAGCGAATATCTTGCTCGGAGAAGACTTGATAGAGATTTCCTTCATCATTGAACCTAGGGCTTCATCACTTGAGCTCAAGTCTTGGATTTTCTTCTTGAGGTAGGGATTTTCTTGTATTTCTTACTTGATTATGAGTTATTATTGGTGTATTTGGCATATACCCTTCGTGTTAAGGGCTTGAGTATGTTTGGGTGTGTTTTGGGATTTCTTAGCATGAAAGTTCTTATCTTAGTTGATTAGATACTATGTTTATTACTTGAAAGAGTTGTGGTACGACTTCCTTTGCTATAAGTGATGCATCATATCCATTTGATTTCTATGTCACGGTTGATACATTGAAATAGTGTGAGTAATTTACGGTTCATGTTGTGTGAACGCATTAGCCGACGTGATATGCGGACTAGACTTCCTTATAGGAATTGCTAGGAATGTTGTGAGTTAGATTCCCCGAAGAGATTGCTAGAGAAAGGGACTAGGCTTCCTTGTGGGAAAGTTAGGAATGCTTTGTGAACTAGGTTCCCCGAACAAATTGCTAAGGAAAGGGGTTAGACTTCCTTATGGGAAAGGTAGGAATGCTTTGTGAACTAGACTTCCCAAAGGAATTCTAGGGGAAAGGACAAGAAGCCCATGGGAATACTCGGCATGAAACATTGTTAATACAACTTGACAACGTTATCTGATGCGGAAAGGAGTAATTATGTAAAGTGAGTGATTGAAGAGTTGGTTCTGACCCATAAGTGATTGAGTGAAAGATTGATTATGAATTAACGTGCTTGGTTATACATACAGCAAATATAAATATTGTTATTGATATTCTATACCATAATCTCCATCTTCACGTATAATCTGCATAGAATTTTTCTGCTGGACTCGTTAGCTCAAACCTTATTTACTTTTCAGGTATAGTCCCAGACATTTAGGTTGGATTTGGCATGGAGTGCGTTGATTTTTGTAGGACATTCTATAAGCTGTATTTGTGGAGTTATTTGATATCGTTAAATCCATTTCATTTTTTTAGAAGATGTATTATAACTCTAGTTGACTTGAATATCCTAACTCCATGTAATATTTTGAATATGACTTTTGTAAAATTGTAAGAACTTGGAATATCTTGGTGTATAATTAATGGTTTTTGGGTATCTGGTGAGACTTACGAGGATTCTTGTTGTAAGTAAATATATATTATTGTTACATTAAATTGATGGCGTGACAGGTGATCACTTTCCGTGACCAATTGTGTTTTGGTCACCGAAAAGGACACAATTGGTGACCAAATTTTATTTACTCATCAAATACAATACATTTAGTGAGTAAAATTTTTATTGCTTACAAAAGATTTGGTGTCTCAAATGTATTAAATGTGATATGATCACGCCGTATCCAATATTCGATGGTCTCTATTTTTGGTGACCTTAAATGAATCAGCAAGACATGAAATATTAATGGGTTCACATTGATTATTGTCAAAATTGAGTTGGTAATGAGTTTTAAAATCTATACATTCAACCTAATTTCCTTAGAAACTAACTATTGTGCTATAATTGAATATGCAATAGCCATGAGACCGCGACACAATAATGATGATCAACACCGCTGATTTTGTTGTGCTAATTAGTTAAATCATAAGTATCAAATTTTGTCTCGATCTGATTTAGAAAGGTCGTGAATTGAAGCAAAATTTCATAAAGAAAATAAGTTTTTCTATCATTTCAAATGTGTAACAATATCTGACTTACTTTATTCCTAACTAACTGTGATGCAATTAATTAATGTGATCTGATCACATTGTGTTCGATTTTTTATGATCTCTAGTACTTTTGGTGACATCGAATGAATCAGTGAGACATGAAATGCAAACTGTCCAGGTCGATTATTGTGGTTTGATTGAAACCATAAACCGTAAACTCTAAACCTTAAAACATAACCCCTAAACCTAAACCCTATACCCTAACTCTAACCCTAGAGGTACCATAAACGCTAAACCCATAAATACAAAATTCTAATTTTCAATTCTAAAATTCTAAACTCTAATCCCTAAACCTTGATCTTAAATTCCTAAACCGTAACCCTCAATCCTAAATGTCACGCCCTCGATTTTTAACATATTATTATTACAATATATTGTAAATGAAACCTCGCAACGCTCAAAGATACACCTATAATCCTAAACTATTTCATTCAATGAGACAACAAAAGTCAAGTTTTAGAACATTACATTAAAAAGTACTCCCAGCCCAAAAGAAATTACCAAAATAACGTTGGAGTTAACTATTTTACATTCTCTCGTGAAAATAAAAAAACAAAGTTGAAAATGAGTTACAACACATCTTCCAAAATTTTAATACAAAGATGATAGGTAACTCTAGTCAAAAGTCTTCAAAAATCATTCAACATCATATGCACGTCACGCACCACATGCTAAGTATCTGAAACTGTACCTGAAAAGGATAGGGTGAGCTACACAGCCCAGTAGGAATATTTATACCTATGTCATGTGACTATGATTTGAAATGACATATAATATGATCAATGATCAATGATCAATGAACAAGTATGAGCTTATATGAATCACAAGATAAGTACAAACGACACACTCAACCATCTTACGATACCGTTCCATTAATTCCATCGATCACTTCTCAATACCAAAGCTTCTCTATTTACCATTTCACGATACCAGGTCATTTTTCATTGATCATTACATTGTACTAGTACACTAGCCATAACACAACTCATGAATTCGCAACGGTGGATCGCTATCTACTATAAAGCTAAGACTCATATCCCTCTGTACACACAATAGTCATCTCTCACGTTTCATGTCTCATATGTATACTTACCTCTTCCATCTAGTATCAAATCGTCATACCTCAATTCAACATGATCACCCAAAGTCTCATATTTTGGCCAAACCCTCAACACTCTACGACACCAACTTTCTATCCAACGAACCATTTGGTCGATACTTAATTCACACAAGTCGTTTTATTTTCCCTCATCATGGTTCATTCATAATCATTATCACCTCACTCCATGGTAGCTAACCATAACATTGTCATTCCTGACACTCCTTTGAGAGAGATGGTACACCACCACATTTTCTAGCACGCTCCATAGGAAACTATCAATATCCTTCATCATTCCTCATTTCATTTAATTCATACCATGACTCACGTGCGTTCTCAACAAATTATCATTAAGTGTCAAGTGGTTGTACTTGACTTTCTCTTTAATGGGACCAATTCACGTCATTCGTAATACTTACATGAAGGGACCTAATACGCCACTAGTATACCATGAGAAACTCAGTACATTTTCACGTCCCATTCCTAGCACTTCCGAGAGGGCATCTAGTTCACACACTCTTAGTATACCCAAAGGAGCCTAGTTCAATATTCATGTAAATCACGTATCTCATAAGAACCATCTCATATTGCATCGGTATCCACATATGCCATGTGTCACATAACTACCACCGAATTCCATTTACACAACGTAGACCATATATTCCATAACTTTCCTTGTACATAATCTATCATTCTCATTTAACAACGTATCAAAATGATGGTCTACGTTTCATTATGACGCATCATACAACCTTCATTCACAATATGCCATAGATCCCTACGTAGTTCCAACAGTCAATGAAAAGTTAATAATCAAGTCACAAGAGCAACAAACACTTTAGTGTATACAAGAAATAAACAATGGAAGCATATAAATAGCCCTCCATCAACGTGTCGTTTGCTAATCACTACATGTCATCTCAACGTATCTCGTGGCCATTACCATTCTTTATAATGCCATGTATAACTTGTATTAACGTCAATCAACAGGTGAAAACGTTACTTCTTAATTTAGTAGTTCCCATGACCCATTCTTGGTCCACATCTCATGCCTCATGTCCGTCATCACTCCCAACTCTAACCCAATGGTGGCTAGACAAGTTATATCATTTACTAGCACGATTCCCCAAGGGAACTAGAAAAAAGATTCTCATACGTTCCATTAAATTTCAATAATCTACACTGGCACTACACTCAAAGGTGGCCAAATAAGATATATTATCTTACTAACACGATTCTCACAGGAAGATAGCCAACTTTCATTAACCATTACATTGTTTTGTATATTCCATTCAAACTCATTTGTCACCGACGGCGCCTCACCCGAAAGTGGCCAAATAAGATATGTTATCTGACTAGCACATTTTTCTCGGAAAGCTAGACAAGTTTCATAACTAGCACCACTCCCAAAGGGAACTAGCATAATTTATTTTCGTTCATCACTAGCATGTCTCCTTGCGGAGGCTAAGCTACAATTCATCAATCACTAGCACATCTTCTCACGGAGGCTAGATCACAATTAATCAATCACTAGCACATCTCC
>JABCMJ010009162.1:0-10176 GCA_014822125.1 Arbutus unedo | reverse complement strand
AAAATATTTTTAATTAATGTTCCGAGAAATCGGGACGTTACAATGTAAATTGTATATTATTGGCACAAAATTTCAATGCTTAAATATCGTATTTTTTGGCCACTTGTTAATATTTAGTCGACAACTAATTTTTTTGGCTTCTTCAAACTAAAATTTTTATATGAGTGACAGGGAAATCACACACGCACACACACATACATACATACATATATATATATATATAGAGAGAGAGAGAGAGAGAGAGAGAGATAGAGAGAGAGAGAGAGAGATTTCTTCATGGCATGTCGCCTTATACGTTGTCATCTCATGTGCAGACCGATAGTAGTTGCTTCAATTTTATTATTTGTCTTATTTGCGTCAGTTGAATTTTGTTTTTGGTACGTAATCTTTACTTTATGCTTGCAAATTATTTACAACAGAATCAAGGCATCGATAATGATTTGAAGACCCGACTTCTAAATCCAACTAATTTCAAGACGTTGAGCTTCACCAAAAGAGTTCTTTCTTTATTATAGTGATATATACATATAAAAAAAATATTTCAATGAGCAAGTCGATCTTTGCTGTATCAAGTTTATTTTATACTTTTCATAACTTTGAATTTTAATACCCACACAATCTTTCTTTAATAATTTTGCAATTTATATTTGTACTGTGAAAACGATGCACGTTTTATTCTTATATCTTAATAAATAGTCGTCCATGCAATATTATATAGTGTAAACAGATGAGAGTTTTGCAAAATATTCTAAATTGTTTTTTGAGTAATAAAAAAATTGATACTTTAAATTAACTTTTTTTTCTTTCCCAATACTATGAACAAAAAATTGGCCAAAAAATGAATATATTAAATCAAGCTCCTCTAAAAAGATCCTTAATTTTAGTAGTTAGTATAGAAGTATAAATTTCCCAAGTCAGACAAATAGGGGAAAAAGTTAGCAGTTTTACCTTGTGGGATGACAATCATATATATACGTGTAATTTATTTGGATTGTTGTATTATTAGATTATTATTAAATTATTTTTTCGTATTTATTTATAATTTTTTATCTTGTGTCAAATTTTTAACATAATTTTAGATTTTTTAAATTGTTTTTGTCAAGAAGAATCAATAATCCAGTAAAAAATTGATGCAAGACTAACAAGTGCAAGAAAAACTCAATAAGGATTAGAAAAATCAAGAACCATAGGCCAAATATATTAAAAAATCAATGTGATTGGTCATTCGGAAGCAAATATAATTTGATTTTACGTGATGGGAGTAGATATCCAGAGAATAATATAATATCCGATAAAAAATAGAGAGGTCTCACCCTTCCTCCATTATATAAATTATATCTTTATTATAATATATAAAGGTGTGGAGCTATTTAGACACGTTTTCACAATAACAACTATGGTTGTTTTAATCCAACGGTCAATCTATCTCCTCTCAAACAAGCTCATTTTTCCTCGCCAACTTCTCTCTACTCTTTTTTTCTATTCTCTTTGTGATGACTTCTTTCATTTTTCCCCCTCAATCTCGACAAAAAAAATTTCTTTTTTTCTAGATCCATCTATATATTCGATCCTCTCTCCTTCCAGTTTCTCTTCTTCGTCACTACATAAATCAAGCCACCATGGTGACCTCACCCTCCTCTGCAACCGCTATTGTGTCCCTCTCTTGCCAGATCATCAACACTGTCTCCCACCGCATACTCTAAATAATGGGGTAAATGGAATGAGTTTGAAGAGCTCCCAATGGTCTAGATATAGCTATTATTATTTTGGGTCTTTAGGCTAAAAGTCCTTAGTAAACAATTTTTAATATCATCAATCCATGAAAATAAGTTTTAACACTTAAAGTCCATCGTTTCAAATTTAACAAAATATTTTTATTATATATCACAGTAGGTTCTTTTGTTTCTATTCATTCTTTTTTGCATTTGTTATTTTTACATTAATTTTTTGTGGATATTAGTTCATCCCGACAACAAAAATTTAAGAAGTGTAAAAATATGTTCAAAATTAAAAAAATCACTAAAAACAAAAAATAACTCCAAATAAAAGTCGTTTTGATTTTTTTTTTCCTGTTACGAGTCTTTTTTTTACGTAATTTTATATTTGTT
Source organism: Arbutus unedo (assembly GCA_014822125.1). Lineage (NCBI taxonomy): Eukaryota > Viridiplantae > Streptophyta > Magnoliopsida > Ericales > Ericaceae > Arbutus > Arbutus unedo. The sequence goes on along the minus strand of JABCMJ010009162.1, from coordinate 8,068 downwards.
TGAAATTTCTTGTCGAAACAAACGAATAACCATTAAAAAAATTGAATCAAAACAAAAAATTATAAAAAAATCTCAAATAAGGACAAAAGAATAATCAGATAACATAAATATCACAAATAAAAATACTGACTTTATTATTTGTCCTTATGTGACTGTTTTTTGTAATTTTTTGTCTTTTATTAATTTTTTGTGGATTATTGGTTTATTTCGACGAAAGATTTCAGAAAAATTATAAATAATGATGCAAATTTGAAAAGAATTCAGAAAAAACAAATAATTAAAAAATATGGTATTTTTGTATTTATTCGACATATTTAGTGATTTTTTTTAAGGTTTTGAACATGATTTTATATTTTTTAGGTCTGTCTCGAGACAAAATAACAAATGCGAAAAAAATTGAATAGAGATAAAACATGCTTAAAAATAATCGAGTTAGGACAAATGGAGAGACATGAAGATTACAAAACAGATAAAATTATCCGTTAGAACAAAAATACTAATAAAATTGTCTGTTAAGAACATAAAGAATAAAAACACAAATACCATTTCAGTACAATAGATAATATTATATGTTCTAATTGTTGTTAATATCTTTATTTCTGTTAAAGACATGAATATTAGAACAGATAACATTATCTGATGTTATCTTATGCAAAGATCTAGAGAACAACTTATAACAAATAACCTTATTTGTTTTGATTTATTATTGTGTTTTCACTATTATATGAAACTATAACCAATAACATTATCTATTGATATGTTATGCATAAATATAGAGATCAATTTAAAACAGATAACATTATCTGTTTTTATATTATGTTAAAATACAAAGTACAAATTAAAACAGATAACCTTATCTGATATTATTTTATGCAGAGATACAGAGAATAAATTATAACAGATAATCTTATTTGTTTTGGTTTATTATTATCTTTTCACTATTATGCAGAGATACAAAGATAAAACAATAACAAATAACATTATATGTTGATTTACTATGCATGATTATATAGGTCAATTTATAACAGATAATATTATTTATTTTTATATTATGTCAAAATACAAAGTACAAATTAGAACAAATAATCTTATCTGATGTTAGTTTATGCAGAGATACAAAAAATAAATTATAATAGATAATCTTATCTGTCTTGATTTATTATTATGTTTTCACTATCATGCAGAGATACAAAAATAAAATAACAATAGATAACATTGTCTATTGATGTATTATGCATAAATACAATGGCTAATTTAAAACAGATAACATTATATGTTTTTATATTATGTCAAAATATATAGTACAAATTAGAACAAATTACCTTTATCTGATGTTATCTTCTACAAAGATACAGAGAATAGATTACAATAGATAACCTTATCTATTTTGATTTATTATTGTGGTTTCACTATTATACAGAGATAAAAAGATGAAACTACAACAATAACATTATTTGTTTATATGTTATGCATAAATACAGATGCCAATTTAAAATAGATAAAATTATCTGTTTTCATATTATATCAAAATACATAGTACATAGTACAAATTACAACAGATAATCTTATCTGTTTTGATTTATTATTGTGTTTTAACTATGTCAATATGTTATTAGATAACTTTGTTTGTTGGCTCCTATTTCATTCATACAGAGGTTATATATTATACGTATTATTACGTCGATATAACATTAAGATTCAAGCATTATCAATTTAAATAAAATTAATAAGAGACTGAGAAGACAAAAGTCACGATAATTATTGAAAAAAATTATGTTTTGACTTATTTTTCATATTTTTTAATTTTTGAACATAATTTTTAATTTTTTAAAATGTCTTATCGAAACAAACTAATAATCAACAAAAAAAATTGAGAAAAACTAAAAAGTTATAAAAAACTTAGTGCACTTATTAAATCAAATATATGAATATAAAAAAGGAGATGACAAGTAAGTAAAAAAAATCAATACTAGTTGTAAATCCATAAATTCTAACCTAATTATTTTTTTCTTTTATTATCACAGTGCTGCTATTTGGACCAGGTTCAATAACAATGACAGTGTATCTTTAAAAGACATGATTCAACTATTGAACCCGTAAGATATCTCATTTTTACATGTTGTAAAATAGTATATTTATCCAATAAAATTTTTAACTTGAAACTAAATATTTCATCTCATTGATGGATATCAATTCTTACTTCGACAAAGTCAAGAAGATACATGAGAAAGCAAATTATTCTTCTTCACAGGCACATGCTGGATAAAATAATAACACTTTTTCTCTCTTTTATTGTCTGCACATGTAATGACACAACATTTATCATTTCACATAATATCACGTTATCTCTTTGTTATTAACATTATCTGTTTTCATTTGACATCTGTATCCTTGTATTAGATAACACAGATAAATTTATCTGTTTTCATTTGTTCTCTATATCTCTGCATTTAGTTCTATATATTTCTATATTAAATAACAACAGATAAGGTTATCTGTTTATATTTTATAATTTGACATAGTATAAAAACAGATAATCTTATATGTTTTCATTTGTTTTATGTATCTATATATTAAATAACAATAAATAAGTTCATTTATTTGTATTCTGTAATTTGACATAATATTTTGACTCTTTTTCATATTTTTTAATTTTCAAACATATTTTTTTAATTTTTTTATCGAGATGAAGCAATAATCAATAAAAAAATAGATGCAAAATAAAAAATCACAAAAAATTAGTGTACCAAAAGGTCGTTAGGGCACAAATTATGTTTTGATTTTTTTTCATATTTTTAAAAAAATTTAAACTTAATTTTTTTATTTTTTGAAAATTTTTATCGAGACAAAATAATAATTAATAAAAAATAGATGCAAAATAAAAATTTACAAAAAAATTAGTTTACCAAAAAGTCGTGAGGGCACAAATCATATTTTGACTTATTTTTCATATTTTTTTAATTTTTGAACACAATTTTTTAATTTTTTTTAAATTTCTTATCGAAACGTATCAATAATCAATAAAAAGTAAATGCAAAATAAAAAATTACAAAAAAAATTAGTGTACCAAAAGGTGATGAGCACTTTAAGATTTGTTAAAATTTAATAAATTTGTAATAAGAGTAATTTCATCAACCAAAGACTTAACCTATTAAAACTTTTAAAAGAGTGGACCCTAAGTACTTGTACTTTTAAAATAGTATACGCTAACTCAACAAACAAATTATACAGGACTTAATGAGTTAATTAATTCCAGATTTGGAGGTCTAATTAATTTTTTCTATAATTTTTTGCTGAGGAATACTGTAGGCACAGGTAATTCGCTAATTTATATATATTATGTGTTTGTGTACCTGTGTTGATGTGCGTGTGTGTGTGTGTTTTTTTAATATATTTTTAGTGCAATTATATTTCTCCTACCTTAGTCACTGGCTTGCGCAATTATACAATTGTGCCGGCAGCAAGCTAACCTTGAACAGCTATTGGAAATGTTGAAATATGCGTAAATTGATTCGAATATTCAGCGTTATTAAAAAATAAATGTCGTCAACTATATCTGGTCCTTCCACGAAGTGACATATCAAATGATGTTTTGCTCATCTTTCTCATAAATTGGCCTCGTCATACGGCCAAGAAAAAAATCATTCTGAAAGTTGGTGAAATTTATAATATGGGAAGTTAAATACCTCAATTATGACCGAACTGAATATCACCCAATCTCTCTCCAAACCTAGTATATGCAAGACAATAAACTGTTAGAAGACGTTTGTGCGGAAGGGCACTTTGATGATTAAGTGGGTACTTAATCAAAGATAAATTCTGAATCAAATGATTTCAATAACAAATAAAAGCGTACATGTTACTCTGATGGTGTGTTAATTTTACAGATATTCTCCCTCAGTAATTCGAATCATTTCCCATCTCCTAATTTTTCATTAGAAATGAATTCAACTCATTCGAGATTGGCTAATAATATATCCCTCTTCTTTACAATTAGAGTTTCTTTTATTTATTAATTTCTCGTTGTTAGCTGATTTAGCTTAGGATTTATAATCCTTGTTTGATCACAGCTAGTCTCATGATATTCAATTTCAGTGCATATTTTGTATTCAATCTTTTTATTATCAACTTTCTTAGGTCGACAAATATTATGATCAGCTTAGCAACATGCCTGTGCACAAAAACACCTTCTTGCCTAACTAAATTCTCACTTATTTATTTGGTAAAAACTCTAATTAGGTTTAATTGAATTTTACCTCATTCACGTTATTTTCCCTTTTTTCACTTGCTTTTCCATTTTACAAATGACAATATCATACTATGCACATGCTATAAATTGTATTTAAGAAATTTAGACAAGTATTACGGTTTCATAAAAGTTTCCCCGAAAATATTTTCGAATTCAAAATCAAAAGTTAAAATTCATTTAGATTCTAAAAAATTACACAATTAAATAAATCTATACCCTCTATTTTAAATTCTGAGACATTTCTGAAAAATCTTTTCTGGATGCTTAGACTTTCTCATTTAAGAAACATAAAAATTTCCAATATGAGGACAAAAAGTTCTTTGATAGATCATGGAAAGGTTGCATGTGCTGCACTCCGACAAAACACAACTTGTGCTATTTGACATGCATGCTCAACATTGCTGCATTTGTTGTTGTTTTACGTTCAGTATATTCCCTCTTATTCTCGATATGGTATGGTGTTCTGGGAGGGTAGGAAGCGAGTTAAGTCCATATCGCCACGAAGCAACAGTCGCATCCGAATCTGATCTATTTACTCGGCATTCATTTGGTGACTTCACGGTCGTCAAAGAAGCTCCAACTAATATATATATATATCCATCCGAGCCACTGTAAGTAGCTTAAACAAATAAAAGTCTGGTCCTATTTGAATTTAGGCACTGTTCGCCTGTCTGCTGCTAGGTTTGAAAATGATGCCAGACAATAGTGCCGCTATGCCTAGCTGTTTGTTGCGACCGACCCCTGGACTATGTAAAAGAATCGAGGTCGGGGGGTCTTGTAGAGTTCAAAGTTTTCTTTCGTTTGTTCCGAGACTAAGGAGGATCCAATGAGCTTACCTTGTTATTAGAGAAAAGAGAATTGGGGCGTGTGCTAAATTATTTTCTTAAAATTGCATTATTCTCAAAGAAATAGGTAGTTCATGCAAAAGCATTTTCTCCGAAATTCGTCCTCGTATTTGGCGAGTGTGAAATATTGATCCAAACCCTATGCTGAACTACTGCATTAAAGGACACTAATATGGTGAACTATTTGCTTCAATTAGGTTGACCTTGCTTTAGGCTTAGCTTGATGTAGCATTAGTTGAGTGCACTGGATTATATTCCTTAACTAATAGTTAATAGCAGAGGGGAGGTTTCAAATGCAAGATCTTGAGAGGAAATAAATCCATATATCCTAAATTTTGACACCGGACTAATTCTTTGAAATTTTTAAAGTATTTTTGATGAAGTGATTTTTAAATATAGTGTAAATCTCATTTTACTATATTCTCTAGAGATGTTCTAATAGCGTATTTGATTAACTCGACAAAACGAGAATATTATATTGTTTTTCCTTAATTAAAAGTTTTCCCCACAATCGAAATTAAAATAGTATATATTACTTGTATCAAGCTGTTGACAAATTATTATTGGTCTAATAAGTTGACTTATTTTTATTTGATCAAAGATATGTTGTCTTTTTTATTGATAGAGGGGGCACAAGTTTTTTTTCTTCTTCAAAACTTCAATTATAAATAGAGACATCATTCGTATTTGCATTTCAATTCAAATCCGGAGTACTATTTTAGAGAGTAAGAAAAGAAATCATGCGCATATTTTTAGTTGGCCTTGAAAGTTAATTTATTTTTTGATAGTTTATTTAAAAATCACCTTTTCCACATTTGGTTTTCTATGCTTATTTCATCCGTTCATTTTTAATAACAGGGGAGACTAAATATTTGAGTTTTTAGCGTAATTTGTTTTTATGTTTTCTTAATTAAAAAGCTAATTGATTAAGAAATTTTTGCATTTTAGAAAGGGCGGGAAAAAAGGCAAAAAAAGGAAAGCGTGCCACGTGGAGTGACCTTACAGGTCATCAAGCTTTGTAGCCATGACATTGGAACCGTTTGTTGGTGGGAGCAGATTCAGCAAAACTGGAAGTTGGAACAGCTCCGCAGAGTTCCGGCGTTCCGGTGATCTAAACCTCACTGTTGGAGCTCGTCAACGACAAATCCTCCCGCCGATTTCATTGATTTCTCACTCGATTCAGACGGTATTATCACGTCGATCCCCTTCTCTCTCCTCTATAAGCAATGAATTTTTTCTCTCGCTCTATCTCGCTATAGAAATACGTAGCCAATTTGCTGCGCTCGATTATGATATGCCTTGATTGTTTGCATGATTAGGTTACAAACGACAAAGCTATGACGATATCTATGGCGTCTCGTCGCCTCCCCGTCGTTGCGTCGTTGCGTTATGCTACTTTGACGGGTTTCAGGGAGGAGAGAGACACATGTGGACCAATTCTTGTTCCCTCCGATAAGTAAGTAATTTATTCCCGATTTAATTTCAGCTGCAGTTCGTTTTTCAATATTTTCAGTTTAGCTGTATTTTTTTTAGTAATTTTACGTGAGAATGGGATTTTTTTATGCTCTCTTCCATTGATGCCCAGACGGCAGACAGAAAATTCCGTCTTTCACTGATGCCCAGACGGCAGACAGAAGAAGTTTATGGTATAATTTTGACTATTTTGCACGCACGGTTTACACTCCGTGGCCAATCAGAATAATACGCAGCAAAGAGTATAAAAAGCCATAACGGATGAACCAAAAAGAATACAGAACTATACTAACTAATCTAACCATTAAAAATGCTAACACATAAACTATTAGATTTGCAACTAATGCTAAGTTTAGGGACATGATTTTGGTACACACCCCCGCACGGTATGCAATTAATAAATTGGACAACATAGAACCATAGCATGATCAAGTTAGGCCACAAAATCTCGTAACTAATTGGGTCCTACTTAAATTTGAGTATATTCGGGACTAATTCTAATTTAATAAATTAATTAATAATTTAGACCACTAGCATTCATAACCATCGCCATATTTATTAATAAATTGAATCATTATCATTCATAATTGGGCATATCCTCTGCAGGGGGTGTAGTGAAGAATTTTCCTAAATTTCGTAACTAATCATAAATATACGTAACTTCGATTTTCCTACGTTACACCTCTAAGAGGTCTCCAGCGTTTTTTCAAAAAATGACTTCTCATGGTAAATATATGAAGAGAGTGGAATTTTTTAGTAGGAGAAATTGTTATTTTTTTTGGGTCATTATGCTCCTAGAGATGTGTTTTGTATGACCAATTATGAAATAGTACTTTATGGGTAATATTACACTTATCTCCTGAAGTTCTATATAGTTTAGTGACACTCTACTTATCTAGATTCTTTACTTTTGAAACTATTATGCAAAGACATCTTGAAATAGATGTTTATTGCTGGAAAGAGTAAATTATAATTTTATTATCTATAGAAGCCTACCCATATTGTACAATAATTTAGGGAGAAATTGTTATTTTTTTGGGTCATTATGCTCCTAGAGATGTGTTTTGTATGACCAATTATGAAATAGTACTTTATGGGGGTAATATTACACTTATCTCCTGAAGTTCTATATAGTTTAGTGACACTCTATTTATCTAGATCATTTACTTTTGAAACTATTATTGAAAGACATCTTGAAATAGATGTTTATTGCTGGAAAGAGTAAATTATAATTTTATTATCTATAGAAGCCTACCCATATTGTACAATAATTTAGGCATGTGACATATCATGTTCCCATTTTTTCCGCATACCACTATGAATCTTGTTCCAGGTAACATGGGTGGCTTCCCTTTTTGAGTAACAACTTGAGTGAATTGAGATCTCCGGGAACCCATGGATTTTTTATTTGGCAAGAGCTGCACATTTGCTTCCTGTGAATTGAATTAATGGAAAGAAGGTGTTAAGAATAAAGATATGTTTTGGGAATATTGCGGAATAA
>JABCMJ010009160.1:0-28940 GCA_014822125.1 Arbutus unedo | reverse complement strand
ATGCAGAGATACAAAGAACAAATTATAACAGATAACGCTATCTATCTTGATTTATTATTGTGTTTTTACTATCATGCAGAGATACAAAGATGAAATAACAATAGATAACATTATCTATTGATATATTATGCAGAAATATAGTGGCCAATTTACAACCGATAATATTATCTATTTTTATATTATGTCAAAATATAAAGTACAAATTAAAACAGATAACTTTCTCTTATGTTATCTTATGCAGAGATATAAAAAATAAATTCTAATAGATAACCTTATTTGTTTTGATTTATTATTGTGTTTTCACTACTATGTAGAGATACATAGATAAAACTACAACAGATAACATTATCTGCTGATATGTTGTGCATAAATATATAGGACAATTTACAACAGATAATATTATTTGTTCATTATCGTATCTTATACAGAGACACATAGGCTGTGATGGCGCAAATCATATTTTGGATTATTTTTCATATTTTTTATTTTTTAAAAATTTTTTGAACATAGTTTTTTAATTTTTTGAAATTTCTTATCGAGTCAAATTAATAATCAATAAAAAATATAAAATATAAAAAATTAGTGTACCAAAAAATTGTGAGGCACAAATCATGTTTTGACTTTTTTTCATATTTTTTAATTTTCAAACATAATTTTTTTTATTTTTTTATCGAGATGAACCAATAATCAATAAAAAAGCAGATGCAAAATAAAAAGTCACAAAAAATTAGTGTACCAAAATGTTGTGAGGGCACAAATCATGTTTTGACTTTTTTTCATATTTTTTGATTTTTTAAAAATTTTAAATGTAATTTTTTTATTTTTTAAATTTTTTTATTGAGATGAACCAATAATCAATAAAAAAATAGATGCAAAATAAAAAGTTACAAAAAAATTACTGTACCAAAAGATCATGAGGATACAAATCATATTATGACTTATTTTTCATATTTTTTAATTTTTGAACACAATTTTTTTAATTTTTTTTGAAATTTCTTATTGAAACGTATTAATAATCAATAATCAATAAATGCAAAATAAAAAATTACAAAAAAAATTAGTGTACTAAAAGATCGTGAGGACTTTAAAATTTATTAAAATTTAATAAATTTATAATAAGGGTAAGTTTGACAACCAAAGGACTTTATCTATTAACACTTTTAAAAGTATGGACCTTAATTACTTGTACATTTAAAATAGTAGATCCTAACTCAACAAATAAATTATGTAAGACTTAATGAGCTAATTAACCCCAGATTTGGAGTTTTAACTAATTTTTCCAATTTTCAATTACAAAGTTTTTCTACCAATTTTTCATTAAAGATTTGTTCAAGTAAGATCTATTTAATTTCTTGCCTCATGTTTTTCATTATTGTTATTATTTTTTTCACTAATATGTTAGGCTAAATTTTTTAGACAAGATCGTAGTATGATGTTCATCCGATGATGTAGGTTTTGAAAATCTTCCCAATTATTTTTCACTATTTGTTCTTAAATTGATTCAAGTTCTTATTTTTTAACCAAATAAGGAGTATTAAACACTTGATTAGTTGTCGCCATTAATTTGGCACATCTGATACTTGGGTCGATCTTTTAAATTAAATTATTTTTACCTAAAAATGTTCCGATCAAGATTCTTTAGACTGAATCTTGATTGAGTTATTAAATAAGAGATATTGACTACCAAAATCTTGGTTGAAAGGATTCTGAAGATCTAGCTTTATTTATTTATTTAATCAACTCTTGTTAAGTATTTGCAACTTTAGAAATTAAAATCTTTCCAAGTTAAGGTTAGCATCCAAAATACTATAACTACAAATTTCATTACAATCTTCCTGCTATTTTTCGTGGATCGATACTCTGTTTTGCCGCTCTACTGGTTTTCTACATTCTTGAGGCAAAAATCAGTTTCAATATAAAATACTGATTTGGCCGTGCATCAACGGCACTTTTGCCGGTCGATCAGCTTTCACCTGCAATCGAGTTCTTAGACTTGCACCGATGGAAATACCCTCACTCGGTTAACTTTTACGGAATTACACCGATGGAATCACACAGACACCATTCCAGGATAATCACGATATTGATCCATGACTATATGAACACTATGTGACCTAGTTTTAGACCCGAACAACATACAAAAACAAATAGTTTAATTGAAAATTGCACAAAAATAAAAAAATATAATTTTTTCAATTTTTACATAGGTCGCTCGAGCGGTCCAGGTGTCGCTCGAATGGCAAAAATAAGATTACTGTCCAAAATTACAAAAATAGATTTTAGGGAGGTCGCTCGAGCGTTCTATGCAAATTTTTGATTTTTCTAAAACACGAACAAAACATTAACATGCCTTTAATTCTCTTAAAACTCATTCGGTTTACTCAAAAATAACACCTCAACACGAATTCATCAAGATCATAGTCATCTAAACACGTTATAAAAGCCAAAACGAGGGTTAAACCAATATTAAATTTACGTAAACATAGAATCCTATCTCGTGATCTAAGAACCGGACGAAACACTAACTTTACGAATCCTCTGATTCTTCACACGATAGATTGATCCTTGGCTTGACTCAAAATTGATCCTCCTTCACGTCCTTCGAGATTCTTGGGTTAGGATGCTCATTTCTCCCTCCCGACCAAGACAGTACACAAACGAATATGTGGGAAAACAATTGACTACAACTCTAGGAATTAATGTGGCTAATATTAGGGTTAAGCATGTTTATAGCCACAAAATATCTAAGTATACTTTAACCCCTTAAGTTCATAAAACCTCAATTAAACTCTAAACTTTCAAAATTTATATTAACACCCCCCCCCCTCTCAAAAAAATCATTTTTTAATAATACCAAATTTAATCAATTCAGAACTGTAGGTGACCGGTTTCAACTTGGTACATCGTTGCAGCGCTAGACACGGTTAGAGTTTACTAAATCTGAACTCTACTATTCTTCTTATGGATTGTACAGCAGTGAAATCTAGGTATTGATCCACGGGGAATGTGGTTACTGAGTTGGTAATACTTTCGTACTAAGTTTTAGCGCTTATGACGTTACTCCTTTTAGTCTGAATTTGAGAATTAGATTCTAAAACAAAACACGAAACACGAAACTTTATTAATGAAAGAAAACAGGCGTAGTCATAGAAGTTATTTCTTCTCTGACTTGAACATACTCAATCCAAGAATCAAAACTTTATGACCTTGGTTGAAAATTTGATCTTTGAAACTCTAATTATAACTAAGATATGTAAAAAACAAGCTTTGTCCTCTAAACAATAAGTTTAATTATAAAGAACATGGAAGCAAGCATTGAATATACCAAAATTGATTTTGGGCATAACTAATCAATGCTTTAACACTCCACTCTAGGTTCTGATATTAGAACTTCACTCACCTTCTATATGCTATGAAAATCAATTGAGAAGATACTCATGCTCATGTCATGGGACGAAGGTCATCCCATGACTAGGTCTTCTAAACTTAGCTTAGCATACTTAAAGTAAAGTTTGCAATAGAAAAAGGAGAAACAGAAACCATGTCTGAAACATAAATTGGAATTAGAACTTGTACTTGAAATGAAAAAATATGCTAAGGAATGAAAATACAATATGAAATCAACTTGTACTTGCTTGCTAGAAAATAAGAGTATAAAACTTGAATAACTAAAATTTATCTAAGATAACTTTCCAACTCTATCTCCAGTTTTCTCTTCTTATCTAAAATTGTATCTAAAAACTATATAGATTGCCCCTTTAAAACTGTCAGGAAGTCCTCCTTTTATAGAGTTAACTTCATCTCTTCTTAAATTAAAATATCCTGATCAAAAACCTTGCTTAGCCTCTAAGTTTTGATGAAGAGGCGATTTCCATCATTACTTGGCTCTTGGTTTGATTGAAGTAAGCTTGTTTGATTGGTCTGCGCGGTAGTTCAGATATTCTCCTCAAACAAAACATTCCGATGTTACTACCAAACATCTGGATGTTTTTCTCCTCTACCTTATTTAGTCTTCAGTCTGTGTTTCAAACATCCAAATGTTTGGAACTTTTGTCCGGATGTTTCCTTTTTCTGCATTATCCTGCTAGACTATATCCGGTTTTCTTCAGGATGTTACTCTGCTCTATCAAAACATTTGGATGTTTTTGAGAAACATCTAGATCTTCAATGCCTCTGGTTTTTGACTTTATTTGGCCTACTTAGTCGACATCCGGATATTTTTGCTTTCATTCGGATGTTTGTCTTCTTTGAAATTCTGACTTGATCAACTATTCTTGGTTAACATTCGGATGTTTTGTGACTTTCATCCGGATGTTTTCCTCTTTTGTTCTTTCTGGCCTTGGCAAGGTATCTCCCAATCCTCCGGATGTTTGTAGGGATCATCCGGATATTTTTGCCCTCTGTCTTCTGGGTCCATCTTTGGTTAGACATATCATACAGATGTTTGAAGGATTCATCTGGATGTTTTTGCTTTCTGGGCATCAACTTTAATAACAACACTTCCTTGATTTTTGTTGGCACTTTCTTGCTTCCTTCCCGAGGTTCCATCGCGCTAACAGTTTTTTCCAACCTCAGGATGACTTCATAAATCATCCGGGAGTCATGAAGACTTCCCAAAATATTCTTTTAAGCTATTTTTTTTTACAACAAGGAGAAACACACCTTACATGCAATATCAGTCAAAAATTTAGAATTAATCATGAATGCAAGCCTAAAAGTACTTCGCCAAGTTATAAGATATGTAAATATGTGTGAGAATCAGTAGGTCCTCACAATTTTCTTGGATGTAGAGGGGGGTTATGAAGCCTATCTCGGGCGCCATTGCAATTGCTCAAGAGAATGGTATGAAAACCTAGTTTTTTTCATCTACCCATGCATGTATAAAAATATCGTTCACTCGAGTTAAATATCTTAACTCTCATGAATGAGGTGGCATTGTTTATACCATTTTTCTACCCCTGTACTCGAGAGAGGTGATGAGGTGATAATGCCAAGAGGCCAAAATATTAAGAATTTTGTCCAAATACCTCAAACATGCACATCTTGGTAACAATTACTATTCACAATTTTAAAACAAAACCAGAGCTAGATTAGAAGAAGAAATAAAAAGCGATTAAGGGTTAACAAAACCCACGAAAAAAAGAATGACAGTTTTCTTTACAATTTTATCTAGTTCAAACAAAGCAAGACTAGAGAGAGAAACTGATAATGGTTGAAGATCAACAAAAGTCCATAAATGGGGACAAAATGTTAATTTCCTTTGCAGTTGTTTGATTCAAATTCAAAACTCAAGGATAAAAACAAGAGTCAAAGATTATTGCAGAGGAGATCTAATAGTTATCAGTATAAATATGTGAAGATGCAATAAAAAAAAGGATCATCTGACACACAAATTAATCCTTAGTTTATTAATTTTTTTTCTTTGTAAAATTTCTCTATCGAAGTCATTTTAGATATTAATAAAAAAATTTATTATTTTTTCACTTGATTTCCAATGATTTGTAGTTTTGGAAAAGTCCTAAAACACGGTTGTGAACTACACATCTATGTTGTTAATAATTCATGTTCCAACACTTATTATTTCCTTTTTTTCCATCGTTGTTTGTTCGTGAGAAAAGCTTTTAATAACACGAATTATTTAATAGGTGAATATTTTTCAATCTTAACTAAGTAATGTTAATTGATGGTAAAATTAGTCTTACCAAACTTATCAATAAATTGACCAGAATACCTTGACTTGCCAAAAAAAAATCACTAATAACAAATAAAACCAAGGAAAGGTCGCTTAACAAACCCAAAACCACAATTTAAAAGCTCTTTTTGTCTACACTCTCATCACTTTAATTCGTGCCGTTGTAAGACAATTCAAAATGGATTGCTACTACAGCGAGTTCACATCTTTTCATACTCTCGCGATATTGACACACTCACCCACAAAACTTTACTTTTTCCGAACTTTAATATTAAGCTCCGCTTTAACATTTACAGATAAATATTCTCGAAACTTTCAACCCCATTTTGACGTTCACAAGCATTTAATTTCAGATCTTCTGCAATTCACAAATTAATACAGAGATTTATACTAACTCTATTAACACATTAAATAGTATTTTATGTCTATGTGAATATTATTTTAAGTATAAAATATAAAAATAAGTCTCATAAATTTTGGTTATGTATTTAAATTAGTAGATGTTAGATATTATGTATAATTTAATGTATAACGTGATGTATTAATAACATTGTTCATGTAGCATAAATTTAAAGAGAATGTAGTGCATGTTCTTTTGGTATGCGTATAGTGCAGATAAAATAAAGTAATTTTTTTTGTTTTGCATACGAAACTACGTTATCTGATCTCATGTATTTTGATAACAATTCATATGATAAGTCAAAACGATATAATTTTGAGAACAACATATATAAAATTATCTTATTTTATCTATATTACATGTGCACTATAAAAAACTGTACAAAATATGACCAATACATACTTATATTCAAATAAGTAAATTTTCATCCAATGTGTTAATTGATAATTTTTAATAAATAAATATGTTTTGATACTATATCAACCGACAGTCTCGATAAATTTTAAAAATGAATAATTTCAATATCGCAAGCCTTTTGAAAATTTACAAATAGTCTTTATACGTTATGTTCAAAAAAAATTCGAAATTAAAAAATAATATTAAAAACTTTGATACTTGAATGCAAATTTAAATATTAATATGTTTCGAACTATTTAATACAAATAAAATCTAATACGATACACGTAAAGTCGATTCATATTATATGGCTTTGTATTTAAATTTATTTCTAAATATATGTATTGAAAATATTTAAAGGGGATGAAGAGGATCCTTCCCCAATTTCTAATTAATGTTGTAAGATTATGCCTTTTTAATCTCTTTGATTTTCAAAAGAAATGAAATTCTTTCATTCCAAGAAGGCCACCGACGTGAGAGCCTCCCAAACAGCTCTCTCTCTCTCTCTCTCTCTCTCTAAACGCAGTTCTATCTCTGTCTCTCTGTTGTCTCTGAACGCGTTCTGTGCTTTTCAATTCATAACCTAGACCGACTCTCTCCTCCTCTTCAGCTTCCGACTTGGAAGCTCAAGAGTTACGCTTTGCACAATCGAATTAACCAAAGTTCGAACCGAGTCTGCTTTCTTTTTTCTCTCTCTAGAAACTTCTGCATTCTTCATGATCAGGAGCCGTTAATTTAGGGTTTCGCGAATTTGGAGCGGTCATAGACAATCGGTGATGAAGAGAGGTAAGTTAGACTTGTTTGTGTCGATAACCCGACAGAGATCGATTCAGATTCTGATCGGCGTAGGGTTTCTGTACATAATCATGGTCGCTTTAGAAGTCCCCTTCGTGTTCAAGACGGGGTTTAGCGCACTAACACAAGAGGACTTAAACGAGGACGTGTTGTCTCGGCCGTTCATTCTCCAGAGCGAAGAGGAATTAGAGGAAAAAGAAGCCCCAGTTCGTCCACTGGACGACCTTCATAGAGAATCCAAGCCCGAAAGGCGAATCACGGAGTATAAGACCGTGTCGGGTTTGAGCTTTGATGGCAGTGTTGTGAATATTACTAGTACGGATGGGTTTTCAGGGATTCAGAAGTCGGCGAAAGAGGCATTCGAAGTGGGGAATAAGCTTTGGAAGGAGATTGAATCAGGTAATGTTGGAAATTTGAAGTTTTTAAATTTTTTTGGATCATGGGTTTCTGTAGCATGCCCTTCTGGTTGGGAGAAAAAAAAGAGGAAAGAATGGTGGTTTCTCATCAAATCTCACCAAAATATTGAGATTTGGGGAAAAACAAAAATGGATCCATTAAAACCTCTCTTTTTTCTTCTCTTTATTCTCATCATTCCTCACGTCTAGTTATCCTTGAGCAAGTGATGGGCCATTTTTTTTTTTTTTTGTTTTGGTGTAAATAACAAGTGATGGACTTTTTCTTTCTTTTCTTTTTGACTGAGACTTATCATGAAGAACACTTGCTCAAGGATTTGGTGGAGGAAAATTATTTTTTACAAGAGTATTATTGCATATAGTTTTCTGGTACTTAGAAAATTGAGATGTGGTAGTTGGGGGGTTGTGTCAAGTAAAAATATGATTTCTCTTAAATTTTGTATTTTTTGAAAGACACTTTTTGGGCAAAAATAATCCTGCTGGGAAAGTTAAAGGCATGTTCTTGCTACTTGAAGAAATACAAGTTCCAGGAGATATAGATGTTCTTGTAGTTTCCTTTCCTTGCCTAGCAACTGAACGGAGCCTTCGAGTCTTATGTATTGGATGCAGACTTGGCACCCCTCTTACACCCCGATTGTCAGCCGTGGATGCACTTTGTGTAACTCGGAGTCTTGTTGCACGTATGACTTTAGGACATCCACTTTGCCCGACTTCGTCATGCCTCGGTCTAACATGATATTTATCTCTGATTATTCGCCGTAATGCTTTTCAGTTGATTGGTGTGTGTTTTTTGTTGAGGTGATTTTACTAATTGTATCGTAAATGTTGTGATAAGTGCCCAACAGGTCAAATTAAAGATGATAGAAGAAAGACCACAGAGAATCGGACGGAGTCGTGTCCCCATTCGATTTCTCTATCAGGGTCTGAATTTTCCGACCGTGGCCGAATTCTGGTGATTCCGTGTGGATTGACATTGGGGTCCCATATAACGCTTGTGGGGAAGCCAAGAAGAGCTCATCCGGAGCATGACCCAAAGATATCGCTGCTGAAGGATGGGCAGTATGTGATGGTGTCACAGTTCATGATGGAGCTTCAGGGCTTGAAGACAGTGGATGGAGAGGACCCGCCGAGGATTTTGCATTTCAATCCAAGATTGAAAGGGGACTGGAGTGGAAAGCCTGTTATTGAGCAGAATACCTGTTATAGGATGCAGTGGGGGTCAGGGCTTCGGTGTGAGGGGTGGAAATCTAGGCCAGATGAAGAAACAGGTTAGTTGATTCATTTAGGAATTTACTGCTGCCAATGAAATCAGAATGCAAGCGTTTGATCGATCATATAATAGCCTTGAAAAGTTGGAGAAAGATGGCTTGAGGTTTTAAATTATCCAAAGATTATTATGGATATGTTTTTCTCAATTTTATGCCGTTTATATTGTGAAATTGAGTTGCTTGTTTTAATCCAATTTGCTTGGTATTGGGGGGACTTGCATCTGTCTAATTGTCTCTTAGTTCTGAACGTGGGGGAATGATTTGCTCTGGGAAGTCTATTTAGATAAACTGTTCTATTTACAGGATAAAATAAGAATGGGAATCTTTGTTGATATAGGATTGAAATTGTGATGGCGAGATTCTGATTTTGTCCCTATTTTCTCAATCATCTCTTCATCTTAAGAAGAATAAAGAGAAATACCAAAAGAGAACATCTATGTGGTTGTTTCATTGTTAGTAATCTTCTATTCCAAATATTATCTTTCTTGACATAAATATAAATACCAAATTTTCTGTACATTACAAATTATTATATTTTTTGCACTTTGGGTTCTTAGGATTCTGTATTCTTAATTTGACATCCCCACTTTGGGTGAATCTTTGGATGCTCTGCAGTTGATGGTCAAGTGAAGTGTGAAAAGTGGATCCGTGATGATGATGACCACTCTGAGGAGTCTAAGGCAACATGGTGGTTGAACCGGCTAATTGGCAGAACAAAGAAGGTGACTTTTGACTGGCCATTCCCATTTGGAGAAGGCAAGCTTTTTGTGCTAACTCTTAGTGCCGGCCTGGAGGGCTATCACGTCCATGTCGATGGGAGGCATGTCACCTCGTTTCCTTATCGCACTGTGAGTAAAACTGTACAGATTATTAATTCCGTGCAATGTACAGAATTTTGTTTCATTTCCATTGAAGGGGTTGAATTTTTCTGATTCCTAGTAGACCGGAATCCTGAAATTTCAATATTTTTATTTTTTACAGCTACATTCCAACACATGTTGAATTTCTGCAAAACATACCAAATCATTGAGTTGTTTCAATACCTTTTTAGACATAGCAGCGAAGGCAGTTTCCTACACTTGCGAATTCTTTTGCTAGTTCCATTATGTTCTGTCACTTCCATAATATCTCCGAAACGTGTCCAAAAAATGTTTCCGAAATGTTTCCTTTTCCTTGCTAATCAAAGCAACATACTGGAACGGCAAAATTATCCTTGATACCATGGTGAATAGAACTTTCTCTAAGGTTTCTGTTGTTCACAGGGTTTTGCCCTTGAGGATGCCACTGGACTAGCTTTGAACGGTGACCTTGACGTTCATTCCATTTTTGCTGCATCCTTGCCCACATCACATCCCAGTTTTGCGCCCCAGAGGCTACTTGAGAAGTCCAGCAGGTGGAAGGCCCCTTCTCTTCCTGATGGACCTGTGAAACTATTTATCGGCATTCTTTCAGCTGGAAACCATTTTGCTGAACGAATGGCTGTAAGGAAGTCTTGGATGCAGCATAGACTCATCAAGTCTTCTAGTGTGGTCGCTCGTTTCTTTGTAGCACTGGTATGTGAACCCATTAATTTCATTTGTGGTTTGAATTGACAACTACTTGAATTCTAAGTTGAAGATAATTTTTGTACAGCATGCTAGAAAAGAAGTGAATGTGGAGCTAAAGAAAGAAGCGGAGTTCTTTGGCGACATTGTTATAGTGCCTTACATGGATAATTACGATCTTGTTGTTCTGAAAACAGTTGCCATCTCTGAATATGGGGTGAGTAGTTTAATGCTGTTGAAGTAGTTGGAGGTATTGCTGCATATGCACTTAGAGCTTAATAGTGTTCAATATCTTTATTTCATTACAGGTTCACACAGTTTCTGCAAAGTATATCATGAAGTGTGATGACGACACTTTTGTTCGGGTGGATGCTGTTATCAAGGAAGCAAAGAAAGTAGCTGATAATAACAGCTTTTATGTGGGAAACATCAATTACTACCATAAGCCCCTGCGTTATGGTAAATGGGCAGTCACATACGAGGTACTTCTGAATCCATTGCCTCTGCTACCTAGATGCTGTAATATTTTCACCTTGTTGCTTTTTCGTTTGAGTTTTATCAACTCCAATTCTGAATCAAAATATTCTGATTATTTTCGATATCATAGCTTCAAAGGCAAATCTTGTACAATGCTTTGCTTCTAGTACATGCTGGGACAGTTATTCATGTGATGGCTGATGTTTGCTGTGGTAGTAACTTTGGATGTCATGTCGTGCCCAATGGATTTATTAATACATATATGATCTTCTTGTTACATGCTACATAAAATTGCGGTGAAACAATTTGGCTTGATGGAAAATAGAAATCCTTCTACAGTTGTAATTCTTATTTGATTTTTGGAAGTTGAAGCTTATTACCACTTTTCAACCTTCGTTGTCACTTGCATTCTAATTAGAACTGGACTTGTTTTGATGTTTCCCACCTTGAAAAATCCACCTTACATCAACTTGTGTTATGTTGATGATGGAAGCAATTTTCTATTGGCTTTTGCTTCCTGTCAAACCAAACTGGCTTTTGCTTCCCCGTCGAACCAAACACTAGAAAATACAGAAATGGCTTCCGAATTTTTTCTTTCGCTAAAACAATGGAGTGTTGGTCCAATGTGTCGGGCTGGTAGAATGCTCTTTTTTGTGATCTCAACGCGCACACCAAGTTTAGTTACTGTCATTTGGGATCTCTGTGAACTATCTGCGGAGCTGGTTCTCACCCCATTTTATCGTCTCGTGGTTTGGTTCAGGAATGGCCAGAAGAAGATTACCCGCCTTATGCAAATGGCCCAGGCTACATCGTGACATCAGACATTGCACAGTTCATTGTCTCCGAGTTCAAGAAACATAAATTAAGGGTAGCTTACAAACTCTCTCTCTCTCTCTCTCTCTCTCTCTCTCTCTCATGGTTTTAGTAACTATATTGGTCATGTGCAGTTGTTCAAGATGGAAGACGTGAGTATGGGAATGTGGGTGGAACAGTTCAACAACTCAAGACCTGTAGAATATGTTCATAGCTTGAAATTCTGTCAATTTGGTTGTGTCGATGATTATTATACGGCACATTACCAGTCCCCGAGGCAGATGATGTGCATGTGGAACAAATTGCTGCAGCTAGGGAGGCCTGTGTGCTGCAACATGAGATGACATTTGGGTTATGTGGAGAATCTTGTTATATGATGAGCAGGAACCCAAGTTTTGACATGGAGAATCTGGAGGAGTATATGAAATGAAGGGGGAACAAGGTTTTGATGTCTTATAGATCATCATATACTTGTGTATATTCTCTGTGAGAGTTGGACTGTCTGGAAAAAACTAGGGTTTTTAGAGCCCGTTTATATTCAATTCATTAATTTTTACCCATTGCTTTTCTCCCTTTCCCCTTTTACCATTTCTGTGCTGATTAGAAATCACTGAAGTGAAGTGGGTTAAATATTTGCAGGAAGCCCATGTGGTGGGTAGGAATTATTGTCCTCTAATATTTCAGAACCACAGTTGCCCAGGGAAACTTGTGGGCTAACAGTAGTTCTATCAACACCATGGAACTTTGAGGTGGGAGACCGATAAAAAAGAGATAAGATATGAATATAATAAGGTGAGAAAATTTTATTCAGATTAATTAGTAGTCTGAATTTTATATTTGGAGTTTAAAGAATTAAAAAAAACTCCAAATATAATGAGTTAGATAGTCATATTTGATAAATAATAAATGTTTTTTTGATCGTTAACAAGTAGGGTCTTAATTCTACTAATTTTGCTGAATAGTACTAAAAATACAAATTATCTAAACATCACTAAATATACATATATTCGTAATTATTAAATGTTCGTGAGACTTCTAATTCCACCAGGTGTTGGTAGACATCATTTTCTTTTTTTTTAGTACTTGTAATAATTAGGGTTGCAGACTAATGGTTATAGATGGACTGGCCATTAATGTGGAGAATGTGGTTAGAGTTCAGTTGATTTGACATGAAAGACATATGAGTGAAAAGTGATGTTCACATGGGGCACAGAAAACTGAATTAAAGAAAGGGCAATTAAGGCAGAGTATATAAGCCACTTATTTTTTAAAAAAATTTAAACTTAATTTTTGTCTAGTATATATATTTGACTAATTTTTGCAAAATAGCATTCTCCTGTTGTTTTTTAACATGTTACCATAAAATTATCATTTCTTTATTTAGATGAATGGTGACCCAAACATGAAAATAAGAATTCTATTGGAATCACAATTCCAGTACATGGAACCAAACGCACCTTATGTTCATCAGAAATCATATTGGTCAAAGTCTTGTCAAAATTTGAAAGCCATAGAATTAATAGAAAGAACATGTAATAAAATGAGAAATTATTGTAGAGTAGAGGACAACTATATATATTTTGTTTAAATATTTTTTCAAATAAGATATGATGATATGTATAAGTGAATGTCATTTAATACTAATAATAATATTTTTATAATTAATAATAATATTTGTATAAATAAAATGAGATATAATAGGGATAGATGGGGTTTTATTATTTTATCCCCTCAAGAAAAATAAAATAATTCTTTAGATATTATATCTAGGATTCAAAAGAAATAAAACAGATCCAAATATGATAAATTTAAATTGTCATATCCGGATTGATAGCAACAGAACTTTTTATAACTTCTAATAAACTAGTCCTAAGAACGTGTTTGTTAGTGGTGAAAGAATAGTTTATTGTCTATCACTTCAAATATGACTATTGGACTTGTTATATCTAAGGTTTATTTATTTGTTTGTACTAATTTATCTATCCGGAGGACGATACAAAATTTTCACCTCGCCCCATATTCATATCTTATTTCCTTCTATATGCGCATTTTAATTACAAGAATGTCATCTATCGAGTTATATATACTATATCATCCTCCTTAAAAAATATTCAAACAAACCTTTTATAAATTATTCATCCATCTATAATAAATTTCATTTTCTATTACATCTCTTCTCTTATTATATTTATTATAATAATTTTGACCGCTAATAAACGGCATAAAAGAGGGTTGAGAATTCAGATTGTGTTTCCGAAAGGATTCGTTGAATTCCAATTGAACAGTGCTTATGGGACTCCTTTTCATATAGGACTAAATAAACCACAAAATGGTCAAGCAAAGGAAGATCTAAAAAGTCATGCTCAAAAAGGAAACAAAACATCTTGTTTTTGTTTTTGGGAAGAACAATAACTTTGTGAATGACAGAAAATTCATGTCGCAAGATAAGCAGGAAATTGAAAAAAAAAAAACAATTGAGCTTTTGACAAACATAAATGAAACTCATCCATAATTAGCATACAAAAAACAGAGACACACACACACACACGAGATACGCTGACTATAAACTATAAGATATTTTATTGACGTATCTTAAAAATTCAAATACAAATAAAAGATAGTGTTATTTTTCTCAAATTAAGATAACAGTTTAAATCATTAATGGTCTATTTGATAACGGTTAAAATTATAAAAGAGATATATTAGATACAGTAAGAGAGATATATAATAAAATAGGACCACAAGTGATAAGACAACCGTCAAGAAGTATTATCATGCACTAACCAAACGTTACATTTACGACTTCCAAACATGTCTCTAGTGTCTGACTGGAAAAATATAACATTTTCCTGTGTCCGACTAGAAAAATATTGCCAGAATAACATAACAAAGAGGATAAAAGGGACAACTTTCAAAGTGTGACCAACGTGTATCGGACACATACACTTGAGGCCAGTAAATGTGTTTGAAAAAATGCAGAGCTAGAACAAGTAAGAGTATTAATTACCTTTGGAGGGAAGCTGGTTCCATTACAAGGAGGAAATCAGTTTCCAAAATATGATGATACCAACAGACCCAACCGACCCAGATGCACAGCAGCGGATCATCGTCATGAACATGGAAGAAAACACAATGGGGCTTGAAAACTACCGGTTACAAGATATAGGATAAAGGGATATATAGTACACTGTCAAAATAAGAACTCCCAACAAATACCACTGATTTGCTGTAGGTTTCTTTGATTGTAGGCAAGCTAAAAAATTGACTACTCAATCTACATAACATTCCAAGCTTCGAGGGCGGAAATCACAAAGAAACCGCATCTGGGTAGCTGCTTGAGTTAAACCATGGGAGTAAACTCTAATAGTAACTCCATGGGTATGCAGCAAAATTTATAAATTATCTATAGTACAACCACCTTTTCCAAGAGAAAACTGCAAACCATCCTGAGAGGGGGCTTTAGAACCTAGAACCCATCTGTATCTTCATCTTTCATGATCATATTTGGACCATCTTCAAAACCGGAACCAGGGGCAAGCTCATTTAGGTCAAGAAACCGTCTTTTTCTCACACCTCCGCTTTCATCTTCACCTGGACTGTTTGGTTTCTCAAGTAGGTGGTTTTGCTCTTTCTCTACTGCCTCTGGTTGCTCTTCTATAGGTTGATCAACTTTTATCTCCTGGTTATCATTTTCGCCCTCAGAATCATCACTTCCCATAGAAAATTCTCCATTTTCAGTATTGGTGTGTTCATCTGACGCATTTGACTTCTCAGATTTCATCGCCTCCGCTTCAGAGTCCGACAGTTCATACTGTTTATAATCTATACGGTTTCTGGTGGCCCTTTTACTACGCCTTAGACCTGATTGGAGATCACCAACTGACCTTAATTTAGCTTCCCTCCTAGTGCGTCCAGCTGGCAATTTCTTAAGTTTCCGTGGTTCATCACTATTGTCGCTGATACTTAAATCATCGTCATCGTCATCATCTTCTTCTTCTTCATCATCTTCACCGTTTTCTTCATCCCCATGATACTCCTCGTCTCCTTCAGAACCACTTGACATTTTCCTCTTGTGCTTCCGTTGCCTCAGATATTCTTCGTCATATACAACTTCTCCAACTATGTCGTCATCACTATCAAAACCAGCTTCCTGGTCTGAAACTGCTTCGACAAACTCTTTTACTGAATACCGCTGAGGCCTTTGTCTTCTTCGATTACTGTGTACAGAAAATATAGGTAAGTGTATGGCTGAATCATAGTACCTAGAATTTGGATATTTCTAAGCAAAGAATACCTGCGATCCAATAGATCAGTCTTATGGTCTGTATCAGTTTCATCGTAGTCTGATGACTTTGGTGATGCTGCGTCAAACGAGGATTGGTGAAGAATTTGTGAAGGACCGGTCCAGACACCGTTTAAAGACGTATCAGCTTTTGCAGCAATTTCTCTACGAACTGTAGGTTCTGGGGATGGCTGTTTCCGCCTGATTTACGAGTAAATAAGACAAAAATAAACACAAAAAAGCTCCATCTTTTGTAGCGATTGGCAAATATTGAAAGAAAGCAAATTAGTTTGAAAGATGTGTGCAGCATGTATCCTTTTGTTAAGTATCAAACGGTGTTGCTTTGGGGAGAAAGTTCATACTTGGTTATGTTGATAGCCTCATTGATTGATCGGTCGTAATCATCTGCAAAATGATTCAGAAAAACAATAAGGTATACAACCACCTCAAGGAAAAACAGCCCAATAAAATCATATTCTCACTATGTGGCCACATAGTATTGGCCTTGCATAGAATCTTAAATGAAGGACATAAGGCGGTTTCTAACAAGATAAAGACAATTCGGAAAACATTGAAATATAACCAAGATAGGGGCGTAAGCAAACACCGGAAAACCGAACTGAACTGGGAAACTGACTGAACCAAACTGACAGTGTGATCCGGTTTTGCGACTACTCCTGTCCGGTTTGGTTTATTTTTTAAATGTTCTGTCTGGCTTCAGTACTATGATCTTAAAAACTATTTAGACCTAATAACATAACAAAAGCACAAGTTAATAAAAAATATACATTGGGCTCGGCCCATTCATGCCCTCGCTTCTTATTTTTTGAGGGAAAACTCGGACTGAACGGGGATTTTTGGTTTAGGGTTTAGAAACTTGGACTGACTACACCCCTAAACCGAGGTAATTGTTTTATAAGAGCTTGAATTGATCTGCACCAAATAGGCAAGAAAGACCAATTACGCAATTAATACTATTCCGCCTTCCACATTTCAGCTAACATATACTATCATATGCTACCTATGGTTTTCCATCAGTTGAACTGCTGAACTTACTACAGATGTTCCTGCAATGGGTGCAACACGGGGTAAATGATACAACAGTAAAAGTTGATGTAAAGTAATCACTATGCCCACACACCATCATTGGTGTCCAAAGAAAACCATTCGAAAGGATGTGTTCATCAACTCTGCCCACATAGCATAAACAATGGTTACAAGCTTGAACAAAGAGTGTAGATTTTCCAAAAGGATCCAGGACATTCAATCTATTCTTGCCTTCTCTTTCAGGTAACTATGAAGCATGGACGCTCTTAATGTACTCTTGCCTTCTCTTTCAAGAGAACTATGAACCATGGACACTCATAAGAAGACATTGAGTCAAGTACACCTTGACAAACACCAGCACATCACGATACCCATCAGACACTTCCTCATCATTTAGGCACATTCATTTTGCAAATGTTGTGTTTGAATTAATGATGTAAGGAGTTACAAAATTATTCTTTCATAGATGATGTATGGAACATCTTACCAGTTCTGATTGGTATGTGACTGACATATTGGGGCTTGAATTAGGGAGCATATGGTTCTCTTTATTTAAAATACCATGTTGCAGTTTCTATTATCTCAGTAGAACTTTACGTGTGCAACATACAACAGTGCATAAATTCGCATGTCTAATGTGTCCTCCACATGTTGCCTCCAACACTTATTCGAAGTTTTCACATCTGCAGGTATATGTTGTGTTGCGTTTCTTTGTCTGTGCTACTTCGCTAGGTAAGACAACCCAGATTAAAACAGACAATGATGATGTGGTCACAAAACTGTTTTGACCTTTTCGGTGATAGGTAACAATCTGCTGAATTCAAACACTTTATTTTACCAATCACACATACAAACAGCATAGCGTAAATATTAGGGACAATGAACAGAGACAACTTCTCTTACCAAAAGTATAGGTGACAGGCTTTCGGTCACGAAGGGAGCGTCCAGGACCAACCCCATCCACATTGATCATATTATCAAGAAGAAGAGCTTCTCTATGCTGTTTCTTCAGCAGCTTCTCTTTGCGCTGTGAATGATAAAGGAATAACTTGCAGCCTTAATAGCACAAATATATATACCTATAGGCATAAAAATGAAAAGGGAATTTCTACAGGAAGAAATTATTAGAAGTGGAAATCAAGAAATATCTAATGTGAACCAGTTTAGAGCATTAAGCCAAAGAAATAGTCAACTACCTTATGGACCTTCTCGATCTCAGGGAGCATGTCATTCTTTAACTTCTTCCCAAGTGAAGCCTCTGTTCTATTTTTACTTGAGAAAAGCTTCTCCTGACAAAAAGAAGATGGACAACTTTAAATTAAGAGGACAAGAAGCAAACAAAGAATGACTACATCTCATGAGTGTTTAGAACAAGATTAAAATTTGAATAATTGTTAAATACCAGAGATTAGCAAGAGTGAGATTCGTCACAAATTTTTTGTTCTAATTGCTGTATTATTTGTTTTTTTTGTACATGAAAGAACCATCGTACTCCATTATCTCATCATAGCCTTAGTTGGTGCTACTCCTGCCATTCACAAGTGGTATCTTTTCTAGTTCTATCTTCAGCGGTCTTCCGCTTAACTAGGAATCGACCAACATATATTTATCTCAGTGACACTCATTTGATAACTTAATAGCCCAGCATTATGTTTCTTAAAGCGTCAGCGGCCTTACAACTGTTTTATTGAGTGTTTCTTTCAATGTTGTTTTCGTAGCATAATTTGTCAGAAGCACCGCTTTACTTTTTCTTAAGTTTCACTGACCATTCATCCCAGTTCTGGCCATGCACTGTCTCCATCCATAGACTGCTTCAAGGCCTAGATCAAGATAACCAGCAACAAGGTTTTGAACATGTTATTGCTTCGGTAAAACCATACACATCCTTCTTTGCCCTTTCCATAAGTTTCAATATAAAATATAATGGTCATAACCCTGAGCATGATTGGCCAACAGATAACTCATAGGGAGAGGTTTGAAGCTAAATTTCAAAAGTTGCATATGGCCCTCACATTGTACTGTCCTCAGTTTGTATCCAATTTGACAGCAGATAAGCCAAATCTGATACCTTCACTCAATATAAGCAACCCAATCCGATAACAATCTTATCCAATTCAGAAAAAACAGCACAAACTCAATAATTTCCACCATCCAGTGTCCCCGATTAGGTCACCAAAGATCCATAAGTGCATATATGTCAATTAAATGGCAGAAGTACAAGAGATATTTTCTAAAACAAACACCACCCATTTTTCTCGAGTCTTTGGCAGTGCTGCTTGACCCCTTTGGTGTTCTCCCATATTGTTCTATTACAGTGTAAGTATAGCTCAGATCATCTTGTATTCTTGAGTATTGTACTTTCCCCCCCCCCCCCCCCCCCCCCCCGGCCAAGACAAACTGCCTCTGCAACTAATTTCAAATTTGTACTTCAAAAGTCTAGTTCTGTGGAAGACATAACAGTCTGCCCACAGCTTCCCACTACCTCCAGAAATATGCTTAATTGTTCAGTAATTCAATATCTGCACGATGACTGGATTTGAGATTAAAAGATTGCTCAATTGTTCAGTCTTGAGTCCTTTAAACGAGGAAAGGGGACTATGTTAATTTTCCTTGATAGTCAATTTCTGTTTTCTTTCTCTTATCAAGTTCTACTCCATCTTTATATGTGAGGTGGGTTGATGAACAGAAATGACTTCCTTTTCCCATTTACTTTTACAGATTCCAGCGAAGTTGTTCCAAAATCTCTCAACAAATTTCAATAGACCAAGCATCACATCAACCATTTATGTTACCAACCTCCAGAACAGATATAAAACATAACCAAGTAAGACCAAAGCAAGCCACTCACTTCAAAACATTTGCATTATTTGCAACTTTACAAGGAGAGCTTTGACAAAACAAACACAATCAGTTTAGTCCCCATCATGGCAGGGGAAGATTAGCTAACAATTAGGTCTCTAAGCTACCAAACTCCCAGAGTCACCTGCTTCCCTTCAGTACACCAGGTAATATCTGGAAATCAATAAACCAACCAGCCAACTGAACCTTCACCCTCAGCAATCAATGCATGATGGGTGTGCCTACTGCTCCAAGACATACAGGGGCGGGTATACAATTTTATTCTAGATGTTACCGGAGAACCTCAAATAGAAAAGTAACGTAATACACAAACAGTACGAAGATCCTCATTAGCTTTTGGATTTTGGAATTCAAATTGGTAAATCTATAGGATGCTTTTGGTCCCTTTCCCAATCAATTCCAATTTCTTCTACTTACCCACTCCGCCAGCCGAAAACACATAACAATGGCAACAAACCTAGGAAAAGAACGAAAAGAAAAGAAAAGCAAACAAAAGACACGACACAGTGGAATATATCTAAAAGCGTAAGATATAACCAAATTATTAGAGGAACTTACAGAAACATCTTGAAACTCGTCTAAATTAGTTGCAACTGTTTCCCACTGGTAAGATGAACTAGGAATCGGCTGTACATTTTTTCCTTTCACTTTCTTCACCTCCACTTTTCTAATCTCTCGGTATAATCTATGACCAATTATGGCATCATCTTCATACCTATAAATCACCAAACATGGCAGCAGGTAAAACTTGTGCTACTTAACAGCATCAAACATGACCATGCGAAAATGAACACTATTATTTAATTTTTCAACAATAAGAGCTCTAGTGGACTTGCAACTAGAACGGGCGAAAAAACCACTCGTAGTGCAACGATCTTACCAATATGAAATTCCATAAGAATCACCCCCAATGCGTTCCTTCCGGAATGCTGAAAGGTGAACGCCATGTTTGATTGAGTTGTCTATATAGTTTCGAATATCTTCTTGCTGCAAAATATGACAATCACTTCCAATCCTTCAATTGAATGCTTTATAATGAACAAAAAGCAAGAGAAATTAAAACATAGCTAACAGAGATAACTGAGAAATTTTGAAAACAAATTAACATCTAGCTTTCTTTTTTCACTTCCCTTGCCCAGGCCCTCTTCCTTCTTGTGGTTTCCAAGAACCCACAATCCATCATTTGTTAATAATTATAACTTTATCAGTAACAATCTTCTAAATATTATTTTCGAGGACAACATAACATAACTAGTACCAACATATTTTTCAGTGAGATCTATATGGTTGTTGTCAATTTAAAAATAACATATAACCCGTGCTTTAGTATGATGGCAACGGAAGTCAAGGACAATTGCCAGCTTACAAACAAGTCTGCCACAAAATACATTGGACCAGTAATTGTTAGAGCTGTATGGAAATTGGAAAAGAAAAGTTATGATGAAATAATTAAAATACACTGCAAAATACATCCTAGGCATCAATCCAAGAATTAAATTGCACATCACATTAGTACAATTTTGTTAGATGCCAGTAACAATACATGCAAAACTCGACATTGGCTTGACGTAAGAATTCTAAGATGACCACAAATATAAGTAGAATTTGCATGCTACCAAAGTACAGAGATGGGATAGACAACAAGTATTCAACAGTAATAATCATTTCGTAAAGATAATACCTCAACCCGAATATCGCATAAGGCTTTCAAAATCGCTACACGAACCCCAGGATCAAGTACATTATATGCTTCAACCTCGGCCCTAACATATGAACAAGATAAACCCATAAAGTTGCATGAAGTCCAGGATTTTGAATCTTCAAAGAGTAAAGGCAACTCACCCATGTGATGCAACTATTGGTAGCTCCCCTTCTGCAACCTGCAAAGAAGTTCCAAAGGGTGAGCAATAGCAATCACCTCTACAAAAAGATTCTATTGTTCAACGAGCGCAGAAATCATGTTACCCAGTGCCACCAATCTCTCAACTTTCTGCATAGAACAGTAATCCAAGTATTATGTCCAAGTGCCATTCGGGTAATTGGAGGGATGGCCTGCACATAAAGAGAATTCAATTAATAAGACAAGCTTATTCCAGCAGCAAATCACCACTGCTATTAACAACATAAATTCTTCATAGCAAGTCAAAGTGTATAACCAAGTTCACCACACAAAAACATAGCTCACGGTATCAGCAGATGTGATACGAAGTGAATAAGATCCAAAAATATGCTTTAAAATGAATCACATAATCGTGAGACAAGAAAATTCATAAGAAGATCTCTGAAGAAAAGGGGTATCTCATACTTCGCTATTAATGCCTACATGAAAAATACTAAAGGAGGGAGAAGGAATCACCAAGAACAAATCTTCTTAATAAGTTTAAATATGAAATGGAAGATAAAGTGGATCCTCTATTCTAATTATGCAATCGATGGCAACAGGAAGAACAACTTCAACAAGCTTAATTTCACGATTTTAAGACATCAGACTGACAAGGATGAATGAAATGAACCAAGCAATTAAATTGACCCAAACATCAACAAACACTGCAATCCAACCACTAAGCCGCAAACTATGTAGCATGGACACTGACACGAACACGGGATTTTTGAAAATATGGGGATACGGACACCGAGGGGACACAACAATTTTTTTTTTACATATAATATATATGTACATACATATTATATAATGATTAATGAATGAACATTAATACTACTCAAACAAAACAATAATAGAATCAATACAAATCAAAGAGATGTCCCAATGAATGTATACGTTTGAGTTCATTAAACATATTGAAGAAAAAAATATATACATTTGGGGCAAGAAACGTACTATTGTACCAGAGATTGTTGTGGGGATGGAGATGAAACATAAATTTGTTCGGGTATTTTAGGATTTTAAACCTTTAATTGCAGTTTTAACCCATATATTATGTAATAACATATTTGCCTTAAAAAAATTAAAAAAATAACAAATCTACCCCTGCCTTGTTGTCACCGTGCCCCCCTTCAAAAAATAAATTAAATTAATTGGACACGCCAAATGGCGTGTCTGATACGTTTTCCGGAGTGTCCTCAGCGTATCCGTGTCTCCGGAGTGTCCGATATGGGTACGGAGACTCCTAGGAGTGTGTGCTACATAGGCCGCAAGACATCAACTTATTGGTGATATTGCAATGGTACACCAGCAGGGAAAGTTCGCAATAAGGAGGTATTAGAAGCAACTATTCAGCAAACCAAGAACACAATTAAGGGGAAAGTAATCACCTAATCTAGGATGAGAGCAGAACACCAGCAAGACTGGAAAGGATAAACTTCCATGCGGACTTCACAGGACACAGAATTTCTAAACACACCTGGCCAATTACGTAGATTCCTAATCAAAATAGATAGAGCTAGTTTCTCAGGGGAGGATTTCTCAGGGGAGAAGGCTTCTACAGATGTATGATCCCGCAAAAACCAGAACCAGTTATTCTGACGACACTTTTGATGGTAGATTCACTTATCCAGATAAGACCCCCTGCTCACTAAGGACCCCAGAAAGGGCCCTCATCCTACTGCAATCTAATTGACAATCGCTCTTGCTAACATAGTTACAGCCAGACTTACCACACTTGAAGAAATTCGCACCCATAAAACAACCTACACTTGCACATCAAGTTAGAAATGGACCAAGTTCAGGCAGTTTACAGCAAAATCAGGTTCAGGTGGGTCAATCAAAGAACATCCAAATAAATCAATCTCTATGAACTCATTATTTACACTTATCCTGACAGCTATGAGTGTACACTGAATTTAAAAACCAACGAAAACTTGCTAATTTGGTGCTTCCAGACAGGTCTGTCCACCTTTAACAGTCTGTCAACTATCTTTTCTTTTTTGGCTAGTAAAAAAACGTTCATATACAAAAACGCCCTAAGGGAATGCCATTTAATCAAAGGAATGCAAGGAGTTAAAAAGAAAAAAAAAAACAGATACCTACGAGTGACTCATAAAGTTCTACAATGTCTAGGAATTGGCCAAGAGAAGGCTTAAGAATAGCTGAGTCACACCTAAATAAAAAAAACTACAGAAAAAACACCTTTTGTGCCAATATAAAGGAACTACTGACCATCAAAAGACATAAAAGACGAATGGAGTGCTAGGACCTCACAGGATCAAAGCCATAATACTCCTGCCATTTTAGTCCTCTCCAACACTCCCTAAAAGACGAAAGAGCAGATGTACATTGCTCACGCACGACAAGGCAATGCATAAAGTGACAATCCACCTCTTGTCATCTCTCTTACACATACAACATCAATTTACAATCATGTGTAAATTGATGAGGCTATTAAACGTGAGGATAGTTGCACACCACACAGAAAAGCCCATGTTGAGTGGAGTGCTAGGACCTCATATGGCTTTCCAAGGAAAAAAAGACATGACTGCCCATAAAAGCATTAGTAGTATGACGCCAGACAGAAATTCCTTGAACTAGAGGGATCTCATAATAAAGAATCATCCCATCCTCCAAAACTCGACAACTTGTCCAATCTGTCAAAGAGTCGCGTTACACTGTCATCTCCTATTGCACCTCTCAGAATATTGCAAGTTGCACCTTTCTTTGTAACAAGATATCTAAATGGAAATGTGTCATCTCTATGTAAATAATATACAAAGTAGCATTCTTTTGCATTCTAATGGTCTTCCATCAAAATTCCTGTAGGAAAAGCATCTTTAGATACTCCCTCTCATACCACACCTATGATCAAAGCTAACTCTCCTTCCCATGCTCCCCAAATTAGGATATATCCGACGATAACATTCCATTCCTTACTAACAACGTAGGAAAGGCCCACACCATGAGACCAAAAATCCTGCAAAGAGGACCAATATCCTCAGCCACGCCCTTATTTGGAGGGTACCAACCTCCATCCACCACCCATCCCCCCAGTGAACATCCAAACCCACTTCCCTAATAATGCTTTATTGAAGATTTCCAATTTCCTAATCCCCATGCCCCTTTTCTGGTTGTAGTAAACAATATCCAAATGATCCAGATGATACTTGAACTCCACTATGCCTTCCAATGAGAAATCCCTTCGTATCTTTCACAACTTTCAGCAGCTTCTAAAGGAATAGCAAACCATGACACAATCTAAACCATCTAATACTGCATAAAGTATTCTCTACAAGCGTCAATGTTCCAATTCAATAAGTTATTGACTTGCATGATGATGAGCTTTCTCTTGGGTTCTGTAAGTCGACCATGCAACTTGCCGGTATCCTTTGAGAGAGGCACCACAAGGCATGCCAAATTGGATTAGGGAACTCAACTGACTCTGCATTCAAAAAACAGCTACATGCGAACCACGTTTAGGCACCTCCCCTGCTGGAATGAGCTCTAAGACTGAATCTAGGCTGACATCGCCTCAAAACAGAAGCAAACATGTAAGGTATCCCAGCTAAGATACTCTCTTTTTTATGTAAAAGAACTAAGTTATAGTTCGCCTAACAAAAAAATCATAGCACCATCAGCATACCCACTTTGAAGCCCTTTTCACAGCCTGACAATCATGCCACTCAACTCGTCTATATCTGAATTCAATAACGGAGATAAAGGTTCCTCTAATATCAAGCACCTTAGGGAGCTTGGCTGAAATACGTAGGAGTCCCATTCACCAATACGGACATTCTCCCAATAGAGATGCAAAACCAAATTTACTTTCTGCATTTAGCACCACACCCGATAGTTAACTATTGCAAAAAAACTCCCATGTTTACTTGTTAATTTACTTATTACATCAAGGTGGAATCACATAGGCCACATGTCAGAACTGCAGTTAACTTCTTAGTCTCGAGACGAAGAAGGAAATTTAAATAAATACTTGTTGCTTTCCTACGGCAATGTGAATCCAATGGAAACTGCAATTCCTACGGAAAAGGCATGCACCAAAAGAGTACATTCAGTTAACCTATTAAAGCAAAGCACCTAAAGAGAAACTAAATTCCGTAGTAGCATATAATAAACTAGTCAACAAGACCACCAACGATTTCAACCTCCAAAGGACCGCTAGTCCTATCGTGTACTGTCCAACTCACCAATGATCTCAACCCTCAAATGGACCCTAAGTCCTATCATGTATCATTGTCCAACTAAGTGTATATCCTATGGCAGCATGGATATTTCAGCTGGTCATCATCTGGGTCTCCTTTGATGCGTTCAATCCCCAACTCTTGAGCCTTTCCCATGCATACACTTAATTCCAACCTCACTATCATTGTCCAGAATAATTCCAGCCTATATGAGTTGGCAGACCATATCTTGATCTATTATTGCCATTCAACAAAACATTATGCTTTTAGTTGGCAAGCTGTGCAGACTCGACTGGTGTTCGTATGCTTGACTAACTCTCGTGTGAAGGAAATTTATTGGGTCATTAAAGCCTGCATATTAGTGAAAAAGCATCTGCTGCTTGAAAAAGAATTCCACTAACCAAGAGTGTATGAAGGATCAAAAACATCAATGAGAATTACAATTACCGAAATTGCATTCAAGAAAAGGCTCAACTTTCACTCAACAAAGTATATTTGTTGATCGAAAAATAAAAGAATTGATTCTCTTAAATAAAATTCTAACCTTCAGTAAAGGGATATGTACAGCAGCCAAAGTGTTGTTCGGCGTAATCAAAGCGGTCTCAAACTCCTCAGCTGAGAATTCCACTTTAATATTCAAAAGGGGCCTAAAAATCTACAAAAACAGGCAACACAACATATAAGCCATAAAACATCACAACACCCAATTCCACAACAAAAGATCACGACTACTCCCAACTCCGATTCGGGTGTTTGGATTATGCTTTACTCCATTATCTTCAGCCCATTTCCTTTGCAAACCATACAGGTGGTGTTTGGTAATGAAACTAACAGCTCAACTATCCAAGAAGTAAAAAACAAGGAAACTTACATTGAAGAAATTAAGTATGGAAGCCAGCTCCGACATGGACCGGAGACTCCACCGTGGCAACTGCGACAGCGGCGGGTCCCCCACTAGCGGTGTAACGATCTTGTACTGCGGCGGCAGCGGCAGCGACGGTTGCTCCTCTTCCTCCCGCTCCTCTCTAAGCCGCTCCTTTTTCGGAGTCTTCTGCTTCCGCTCTGCCGCAACCGCGGCCGCCTCCACCGCTGCCACCGCACTCAGCCTCGCCGCCGCCCTAGCCGTGCACGCCCTCGACGGCCTTTCTCTCCTCACTGGACTGTTATTGCTGTTATAGTTGCCGTTGATTTTGCTTTCGATTTTGTGATTGTTTTCGTGGATCGGAGGGGAGGCTTCTTTTGTCATGGTGTGGAGATCGGGAGGCTGGGGATTTGCTTCGGCGGGGTCGCATGGGAGATCACCCTGAGGTTGCATTGGGGAATCAAGCAAGATGAGTGGAGAGAGAAAGTCGCTGCGGATTGAGAGACAAAAAAGGGGAATTCGCAGACAGAGAAAGTTGGGGTTTGGGAGGTGAAAGGCATAGCAGATTGAAGCTCCAAACCATCCTTTTCACATCTCTCACTCTTTCTCTCTCTGTATATCTGGATTGCTAAGTTCGTCGATGAGAGAGAGAATCAAAGACGGGGAAGAGAGAGAGAGAGAGAGAGAGAGAGAGAGAGAGGGGTCAATAATCGGACAGACACTGGGAGTTAATTTTGGGATAAAGAGTAAATAATTTGGTAAATAATGGTATCAGTTCCTCTGTCGATCGATTTGGTTTTGGGGTTTCTGAGATTCTGGGATTAGGGCAAAGGGAAGTAAAGGGAGGATGTTAAGGTTCCTTCTGCTGCTGCTTCTTCTTCTTCAATTTATTTTTTATATTTCTTTTTCCTGTTGTCAACCCTCGGGAGATTTTGGGTGTAATCATGCAAAAACCATAATTAATTATTAAATTAAAATGGGTTTCTGGGATTACCTAAATACAGGCTCTGACTTCAACATTTGACAGAGCCGAAGGCAAAGCCCATCCCTGGAGGTTTTTTTTTTTTCTTTTCCCTTTCCCCTTTACACTAGTTGTTGAGCCCAATTTAGATTCAAGATTAATAGGTCACTGAGCGAGTGCGATCGACCAGACGAAACCCTTAGGCCAAGACATGGTCAGCCAACCGGGTGAGTGCATCGGCGATCGGTCGGGCTCTACCTGAATGTGTTCGAGACAAGTTAGCATGTGTAGGATAAGAGAGATAATAATCATTCACCTCATCCTGTTAATCGGACAGTTTCAAATTCGGCGTTGGATCATAAATTGCACAGAGAGATAAAAAGAGATCCTCTCATAGAAAGAAACATGGATGGTGAGTGCGGTTGATAGACCATCCCAATTCACTCACCTTCCAAAAGTGCCAATGACTTTGAGGAAGATAAGACAAGATACACAACTATTCTTTCTACATTCATTAACAATTAATACCGATTTTCTCTTCTCTAACATCATTTAACTTGATTTTCGAAGGATTTACGACTGAACCACCATCTCTAATTATAAAACTTGTGTGCACGAGCCCCAAAAGACAGAAACCGACCCGAGGTCACCAGAGTCCATTTTTTGCGCCATCAACACTAGTAATTCTATTCATCTGTCCCAAATTATTAGTTTTTCTAAAAAAATTACGTTGTCTTTGACTAAAAATGAAATGCTTTTTGTACTTAAAATTTTAATTGTTTTAAATTAATTTAAGATATAATTAAAAAGTATAAATTGGTTAAAAAAATGGAAATTCATGTGAAATGTTTAATTTTTATACAAATGAAGACCAATAATTTGAGATAGGGGAGTATATGAGCATAATCGCCTCCTATTACAATGTGAAAATGAGAAATTAAATATTTTACCATAAATCTTCATTTTAAATCCAAATTCATAACCCTAAACAAGATGTTATTTTAATACATCCAAAATAGTTATATATATATATATATATATATATAT
>JABCMJ010009157.1:0-13400 GCA_014822125.1 Arbutus unedo | reverse complement strand
AAATGAGCTCGAAATAAAAAAATACATGTTTGCTACACTATCTCTATGTCTTCATAAAAAAACATGTTAGTTTTTATTTTGGTCATATTTACTTATGAACAAAATAAAAAATACTAAAGGCAAAAATATTTTAAAATATACATGTTTGTTTTTAGTATTTTTATTCACAAAAAATTGCTTTTGTTAGTATTTTGTCCAATATTGTGCCTGTTAGTTCCTCAGGACAAGAGAAATTAGAAAAATAAAAAAATACAAATGAAATTTTAAAAGTTTAAAAAAGACAAACATAATTTAAAAAATCTATCTATTTTAGATTATTTTATTTGTAGGGAAATAATTTAAATTTTTTATCATAATTTTTTTACTTTCGTCGAGACGATAAATAATTTTAAGTATTTGATGCAAAGCTAACCAAATTGAAAAAAAAATAAAGATAAAAAAAATATTTCAAAAAAATAACATTTATTATTAACCTTTTTAGAGAGAAAGAAGAAGGGTAAATAAATTTTTCAAAGGCACAAAAAAATGGTGGCCCCACCTTGTCATATGTTTCCTTGCACTATTGCTAATAAGCAAAATTCCATCGGCAGAAACTAACTCAAATCTAACAGAAAGTAACTAAAGGAGAAAAGAGGGAAAGAAAGCAAGAGAGGTTAGAATATTTTTCCAAAAAGCCCGTGCAATTGTCAGAACCCTCAAGGGAGGTTAGTGCATTTTACCCTATATTTAAATAATATGCTGCTTATTCCTTTTGTGGAGGGAGACTCATTTATCTGTCTCCATTATCAATGACCATTACATGGGTTAAAGTCGGTGGTATCTTTGGAGTATTTAGTTAGATTACTTACGTGAGGGACTATTTCGACTCATTACTTAATTTTGGGCAAAATATTTATAAAAAATCTAAACTTTTATATTTTGGTGTTTGACTATATATAATCTTAAAAAGATCACCGCCCACTTTTGGTAGGACTGGATCACTGGAAAGAAGATTGTCTGTGTAGCCTTTTGTCTGTTGACCTATATACATTTTAGAGAGAGAAAAGTGTATGTACATTGCATGAGATAGAGAGAGAGAGAGAGAGAGAGAGAGAGAGATTTGGTAGATAGTGGGCAAAGAGTACTGCGTGAAATATAGAATGACTTGTCAGAATAAACTGTGTAATTTTTTTTGGCGATTTTTATAAAATGATTTACATGAAATACGTTTTACGTGCAACTAATTACCAAAAAAATTAGCAGAAGGAAAAAAAATTTACAAGAAAATGTCTTCAGTCCAAACAAAGGGAGCCCAAGTGTAAAAATATATTGTACCCAATAAAAAAAGTTTTTAATTATTATAATATAGCAAGAATTTGTACATTTTTATATATTGTATAATCAAACCTAAATTATACGTCCACTCCACATTAAATTCATCTACTGTATTTGATTGGACCTTCAACCTTCTATGTAATAGTTTTGAGACAATGACACTCGAGCAGAAACAACTACATTGACGTATTCTTTTTTTGTTTTTCAACTTATTGTACTCCCAAGAAAGAAGTTATTTAGTGTTTTTAGCACAAGACGATTCACGCAAATTAGTCGGTTCATTTCCAATAATTTATGTTTAACCCTATACGTGAGGTGCGACACATTAATAAAATTGGTATCGAGCAAATTTTTTAAATAATTTTTCTTAACAATTTTGACAACCGATACAAGTCTTTAATAAATGTTAGGTTTCACCTATACTATTATTTAACAGATTTTGAATCTAAAATTAAACAGCCCAAATGCAGAGATCGAGAAATGTCAAAAGTGATGCCAGCTTTAATGGTAATTTTTTTGTACTTGAATTGTCAATGGAGGCAACTACCAACCAAATCGAGGGGTTTCCAAGTTTTTGAACCACCCAAAATTTTTAATGTCAAGGAAAGGGATGTTGTTTCCGACACCGTCGGTGCTTCGAAAGCGCGTTGGCCTTTCTAAAGATCAGAAAGAAAAGTCAAAAATGTTGGAAAGTACAAATTAAAATATCACTAAAAGTGAGTTTATTGTATAATTTATTGTGCGTTTAAATAATATTATTTTGACACTCAAAATATTATTTAAGAATTATTTAATTAGTGTAAAATTTTTTGATCAGTATTTTGTGTATCAAAATAATATTATTTTGTAGCATAACATGTTCTGTTGTACATTATATTACTCACAACATGTCCACTTAAAAGACCTATTTTCAATTTAAGCAAAATATTAAAACACCCATAAAAGATTAGTTTTTTTTTTTGGTATTTCGGTTCTGTTTATTTTTCAATAAATTAATATATAAAAATTATTCTCGAGGAAGTTTTAGTGAAGTCAAGTAAAAAAAAATCCTTTTTGTGTTCATTTAATAAAAAAATTATGAGAAAATTCAAGTAGATAATTTGATTGTATAAGAAAGTAATGCAAAAGTAAGATTCACGCAAAATTTTATATTTTTTGTAGAACATATTTTGAAAAAAAAAATTAATCTTAGTGAAAATATTATAGACATGGGTCTTATAATTTTTCCGCTAACTGAAGACACAAAAAGTACAAAAAAAATTAAACTTTCTTGTTTTTTTTTTCCTTTCCCGCTAACTGAACAAGGCTCTCGGTGACAACAAGTAAAAATTACATCATTAAATATTATTATTCAGTTATGGAGTGGAATAGTAAGAAATAATTTTGATGATAAAAATTTTAAAGTAAGTGTTACAAATGCGCGTACTTATACAAATCAAGAAATACTGATTTCTCTCCATGTCCACCAGTCCATCTCCTACTACTCTTTAAAATGACATAATATATGGACTTTCAAATAGAAATTAAAAGAAATTCAAAAAGTATAAAAAAAACAATACGACTAAAATTAAAATAAATTTAAATAGAACGACGCTAAAATACACAAAAATAGTTAAAAATAGTCTTCTTTTTTTAATTTTTTTGCTTTTACTGAATTTTTTGTGGACTTTCTAATTTTTTTCACCAACACAAATAATTTAAAAAAATTAACATAAACTTGATAAATTTTTTGAAAAATAACAAAAATCAATGGCGTTAATATTATCAAATAATTTTGGCAAAATGGGGCCTCAGTTTAATTTACTTTCTTTTAGAATTTGACTTCTATTATGCACAAATTGTAAGAAACAACTTGATTTTTACCTTTTCTCTAGAAAATCAACGGTCTAAATTTGTTAAGCACTCCTACTGATAATAATAACTTTTAACACTGAAATATTTTAATAAATTGAATTTAATTAAAAAGACTGTTAAATAGCCAAAATTATAAACAAAATTATTTTTTTTGCTGGTGCATATATTGATGAGAAACTATTTTCCTCCTTTATCACACTTTTAGGAGGAAAATAAGGACACGTCACCCATCACACAAATCTCAAACTTAACTTATGGTGAATCCCACAAGATACAAAGTCAAAGCATTTAATTTTTTTTTCATACTTTGAGATGTTCTTTATTGTCATCAAGCAACGACGTTGTTTGTTATAGGTTTAGCTTTGCCGCTATTGTTAAATCTGGATGAATCAAGTCATTTCCATCTATCCGTTCAAGTAGTGTTCCCTTATGTTTATAGTTGTTTTGATTTTAAATAAGAGTACCGACTGATCGCTAGCTCTAAATGAAAAATAAATATACAGCAGAGGAAGTGACAAAAAAACCAATTTGATATTGTTCACCTTTGGGTGAACATTATTTTCACTCTTATTGATTGAGAGAAGATAACGATCATCTTCTTTAAAGAATAGTGAACAAAATAAATAATGTTACTAACACGCCACATTGACATTATGCTAATGTGGTATCCACTAATTTGAATATATATCAAAATTTATAGGACTCACTTTTATATTTTGTCTTATAAATAATACGTCACGTAAGCATGATATACATTTTGATATAAAACTTGGTGTGTTAGTAGATTTATTCTAACAAATGGCAAATTTGGCCTATGGTCAATTTATTTTTTGTCTTTATTCAATTTTTTTTTACATTTTTTGTTTTGACCTCAATATTTTGTAGTTTATTGGTCTGTCTTAATAGAAAAATAAAAAATATTTAAAATTATATTTAAAATTTTAAAAATTATCACTAAAAATAACGAATAAATTAAAAAAAATTGTATTTGATTTATTTTTATTTTTTAAAACTCTTTTTTATTTATAAAATTTCTAGAAGCTCTCGATGAGATAAATTAATAAATCACAGAAAATTAACGAAAAATAAAAAAATTGTATATTACCGTTCAAATAGACGCAAAATTGCACTTTAAAAAAACTGATGAAGTGTCCTTGTACGACGTGGGATTGGGATTGAGATTGGAATTGAGATTGCTAGAATTTCCGTACTGACTACGTACTATTAGGCATTAGCTGTCCCCAGAGATGCGAAAACGACAGCTGTGAAGGTTGACAGTCCAATCTTTTTGTCTGGTCTCCGAAGATTTTCTGTCAACGCACGTGAGTTACACACAAGTCCCACAGACTAGATGTTGATTCAACGCGCTTAATGTGCGTCTTGGAATAGCTAAAGTGATCTTTGGTACAACCCCATAGGATTGGTGGCACACCGCATCCTTAGTAGGAGTAAACAATGGTCATAAAATATTCTTATTTTAAGAAATTCTTTAAAAACATGTTGTTCTTATCCACAAGGACTTTTTATTTAACTTACGATTTTATTAGACTACCCATTAAACAGCAAATAATATACATGTAATATTAAATAATTAATATATATTTTATAGATATTAATATATATTTATGAATATTAATATAAAATTTATAAATATCGATATACATTATTTATAGCTTATTGAGTGATAATTAATATTTTTTTATTAATTAAAAATAATTGAATCTTCTTGAATTGTTTCTTTTTCAGAATAAAAAAAAAGCTTATGCCAAAACAACATATGATAAGAAGAGCAAAAGACCGTACAATTTAGTGTCAATTTAAACTGTGTTATTTTACTTTTTTATTATCAAGTTTTATTTCTATTTTAATAAAAATTTAGTTTTTCTCTAAATATTGGATTTCGACAAGAACTAAAATACAAATCAAATTCAACCAAAAAGTATAAACCACAAAATTGGTCAGTCTTAAAAATCAATGTTGTTTGGAAGTCATAACAATTATTGGATGAGATGTCGCTGCATTGACGTTGATATGAGTACATGGGTCAAATCCAAGTTGCGGTGCCTCAATACTGCTTTTTAATGGGAATTCATGTGGCGCAACCGTAAAACATGTAGTGTTTTTGGTAGAATGTTTTTAAAATAATTTTTGTGAAAAAAATTTTAAAATGTTATTTAGTATAATTATTTTATAAAAAATTTAAAAGTTAATTTTTTTTAATATTTTTGAGTTATTTTTTGTCTCTTTCTTCTTTTATAAAGAAATAAATATTGTTTAGGAAAAAAATAACAAAATTTGAGACAAAATTTTCCAAATATAGTTCCGAAAAATTTTTAGAAATTTTTTGAGAAAAACTCAACTGAACACATCCTTAAATCTCCTAAGAAATTATAGTAGAAAAAAATATTAGAACAGCTCATGACGAAACCAAAAACCACTCCATAGCAGTAGCATAGCATACTCGTGGAGTTCGGAATGTGTATAGTAGGAATGAGAATTTTGATGTGCGTAACGCGCAATCGTTTTGACGTATAAAAAATTGCTCGAACATAATTCAAATTTTTGAATAATTTTTTGCGTGCAAAAATAACATCGTCATCATTTTAACACATAACACATTTTGCTGTACGCAGTACCTAACAACCCCCTAGTCCGGTGTAAAGCACCATTTGCCTTAATTAGATTTTTTAGATTTTTTTTCTCTATTTAATTTTTTTATTTGTTGTTTTGACTTTAATATTTTATAAATTATTGGTTCATCTTAATGAAAAAAATATAAAAAGTATAAAATTACATCAAAAATTTAAAAAAATATCACTAAAGACAACTGTAACAAAAAATTCTATTTTTGAATTATTTTTATATTTTTTGAATTTTTTTTAAAATTTGATCAATTATTTGTAATTTTTCTAAAAGCTTTCGTTGAAATGAAACAGTAATTCACGAAAAATTGACAAAAAATAAAAAGTTGCAAAAGAATTTTACATAAGAATAAAAAAATAATTTAATAATTTATTCAATTCAAATGAAGCCTGACCACTCCCAAACAGTACTTAATGTTTTTAATTAATTATCAAAACTGCTTATAGTCCTTCAATTTTCTAAGTGAAAACAGTGTAATGAAACTTCCGTGCAGTTACTCTCTCTCTCTCTCTCTCTCTCTCTCTCTCTCTCTCTCTCTGCGTGTGTGCCAGCAAGTTGACACTATAAATGGTACGTTTGCTGAGAACTTTGAAACGATCGGAAACCATCAGTCTCAACGACTCTGGACTCTGTTCTTTGAACAACCAAACCCATCTCTCTCTCTCTCTCTCACAGACACGCAATGGTCCTAACCAAACCCACATTTTAGGGGTCACCCTTCTCATTTTTCCTCTCTGCCTTCTTTTTTCAATCCTTTTCTCTACCCAATTACTGCTGTTCAAATACGTCTTCAATCTTTGTTTCATAGCAAGAATCTTGTTCAGTTGTTCTATATATAGATCTTGGGCATTCCGAGATCCTCCGTAGAATACATAAATTTTTTAAACCCAAATGGGGATACCATTTTCCTGCCCATTTGCTGATTTTGATGATTTAGACAGTCAATTGGAGTCCTTTTTAGTCAGATCTTTGAGCTTTGATGGTCGAGAGTCTGAAAATGGCATAATGAAATTGTTAGAAGGGTCTGTTAGCTTTAAAAGAAGGGAACTGGAGACCAAAATCTCATTTAAAGCTCCTTGGGAGGATACGGATGAAAATGTGTTTGTTAGAAGAGAAACTAGTAACCAATTGCCAACAGATATTGTGTCTGAGAAAACACTAGAAACCCCATTGCTGGACTCGGAAAACCAAAGATTTCAGGCTGCATTGAAGTTGCAGAAGGTTTACAAAAGCTTCCGGACAAGAAGACAACTGGCGGATTGTGCTGTTCTTGTCGAGCAGAGATGGTATGTCTTCGTTTTCATGATTTTTCTAGAAATGGTTTCAAATGCCGTGTTTGGTTGAATTGGATTCGTGTTAATGTTTGGAGCATTTCGAAGCTTCGATCCATTCTTCGTTTTTGTGTTTGGATTCTTTTAGTTTCGAAGCATAGATCCATATTCCTTTTTCCTGCATAAATCACATCGCAAATCCTTGATCCAAGTAGAGGCTAAAGGAACATAAAATGGAAATACATGATCACATTGTGGTGCACTGAAAAGTGAAACCTGTCTATTACTTCATATTCCTGTGTTTGATTCCTTTTTATGCACTTTGTAGGTGGAAATTGTTAGATTTCGCTGAACTCAAACGGAGTTCCATCTCTTTCTTTGACATTGAGAAACCAGAAACTGCAATTTCACGTTGGTCAAGAGCAAGAAAGCAAGCTGCCAAGGTAAGTTCCGAACGAACTAAACTAATGCATGCATACTCAATGCTTCTTTCGTTGAGCTCATTTGTTGTCTTCTTTCTCATTGTCAGGTCGGGAAGGGTTTATCTAAAGATGAAAGGGCTCGAAAACTTGCGCTACAGCATTGGCTCGAGGCAGTAAGTCACTCTTCTAGTAAACACCAACGTCTTTTCTATTTACGCATTGATACGTATTCTTTATAGCCTCGTTAATTTTGGTCCTTGCTTTGAGTAGATTGATCCTCGACATCGCTATGGTCACAATCTTCAATT
Organism: Arbutus unedo; assembly: GCA_014822125.1. Classification (NCBI taxonomy): domain Eukaryota; kingdom Viridiplantae; phylum Streptophyta; class Magnoliopsida; order Ericales; family Ericaceae; genus Arbutus; species Arbutus unedo. Next base: position 5,588 of record JABCMJ010009157.1, on the reverse strand, counting down.
CTATTACGTCAAGTGGCTCCACTGCGAGAGTAGACAACCCTTCTTTTATTGGTAAGATTTAATGGATACCATAACTAGAAAAAAAATAGACACGTGTTTTCTTGACAATGTATAGGTTTTGTTCAATTGAGTTTCGATTAACTGAGGTGTGAAATTGCAGGCTTGACATTGGAGAAGGTAAAGAAGTCAATCTTGACAGATGCCTCCGAGGGAGGCTTCAACAACAATGCATCAAATACCTTGGTCCGGTGAGCCTCATCTTCCTTTACGGAGGTCCTTATAATTGACTATGGCCGTGCTTGGATCAAGGTTTTGTTGTGTAACTTGCGGAGGGAAACGAAAAGATAAGAAGTTAATGAAATGTTGTGGGCAAATCTCATCACAAATCCCTCCACAAATCCATGATCTAAGACTATAGACCAAAGACTAGTACTTGTGCAGGAAAATGCAAAAGTTGTTCATGGTTTTGCCAACTACCTACTTATATGGTTTGATCTGAAATGACACTTCAATAAGTTCATCTTTTTTCTGAAATTTGGATTACCAATAATTTCTGATTTATCATTGCAGACAGAAAGGAAGGCTTATGAAATTACAGTGGAGAACGGGAAACTTTTCTACGGGCAGACGGGAATGCTTCTTGATACAAGGGGAGGACCTCAAGATGCCAAGTGGATTTTTGTCCTCAGTACGTCCAAAACATTGTATGTTGGCCAAAAGCACAAAGGCAACTTTCAACATTCAAGTTTCTTGGCTGGAGGTGCCACGTTATCTGCCGGAAGATTAGTGGTGGAAGAGGGAATTCTCAAGGTACAAAAACTGGGTGTCATTTCTTAGTCTTCTTTTCCATTTGTTTCCTTTTTCTTCCCTGCTTTAGGCTTTGCTTGGATCGTGGATCGTGGATTCGTGTAGGGACAAGGGAAAGGAAAATGATAGGCAATTAATTCCATTTACCTTATCCTTTCCCTCTATAGTTACTGAGAAATCCCAGATCCAGACACATCTTATGGTAGCTATTTTTAAGTTTTATTAATGGACATTTTCTCTGATATGTCATTCTTGATGCAATTTCATAGGCAGTTTGGCCACACAGTGGGCATTATCTCCCGACAGAAGAGAATTTTGAAGAATTCATGTTATTCCTAGAGGAGCGCAGTGTAGATCTCAGCAGTGTCCAGGTTTAAAGATTAACCTTGCTCTTTTTTTCTCTCCTTTTTTTCAAAGAATTTGTCGGTTCATATTCGTTCCATAAAGTTGGAGCATGAGTCTATGATGCAGTAGCAGATTTGTTGGCTGGCAACTGGGATTTAGATTAACAATCATTTTCAGCACTGCTATACTGAGTTTTTTAGAAGAAAGATGGATCGATCCCATTAGCTGGCCAAAAACCTTCACTGACATTTTCAAACAACCAATTTCCTTGAAGAAATTGTTTGCAATGGTTTCTGTCTTGTTCCTATTTCGTTTTGCGTAATTTTTTGAAGAAAAAAAACATCTTTCTTTTGTGTTATATTCAGAGAAGCCCAGCAGATGAGGAAGAAGAAGCACATGGGAAGAAGATAAGTAGCTTTTCTATGCTACACAACTTATCACAACCAGATTTTACTCAAGCTACTGACGAAACTATTGCCAAAAACTTAGCTCAAGAGGAAACCAATTCCATGACAAAATATTGTGATGATTCAGGAAATAGGCTTCTTCTTCCCTTGTCCAGATTTTCCCAAAGAATGAACTTGAAGGTAACCGCACTTGAAATACCAAGTAGGGATGAGGTGATCAATGTGTTCAAGAAAGATGAACCACCACCACCACAGGTGGAAACCGAAAGCGATGGATACGAAACAGCAGAAGAAGTTTTATCAGACGACGATTTTGGGGTTTCAAAACCAAACTTGTTTGATGATCAAGATCAAGATCAACAAACAGACTTTGAAGAGGGCATTCCAAAAGAGAAGATAATCCAGAGGATAAACTCCCACAAACGAGCGAAATCGTATCAGTTGGCTCACCAGTTGTCGTGCAAGTGGACGACAGGAGCAGGGCCGCGGATTGGGTGTGTGAGGGACTACCCTTCTGAGCTCCAAAACCAGGCACTAGAAGAAATGAATTTGTCTCCAAGAAGTATTTTTTCCTCTCCGAGAAGAGAATTTTGTTCAAGTCCAAGGGTTTCGACTCCTACGAGTTTGTGTAGAGAAACAGTTGCAGGTAGAAGCCCACTGGCTTTTGAGCAGGTGATTGTGCATAAAATAACAACTCCATAAGGTAAGGAAGCTATGGAAGTCATGGTCTTTCTGATTTTGGTATGTAGTAGGCATTGTTTTCCAATTCTTTGTTCTTTACCATTCTTTTTACACAATTCTTTTGTAGATTTTAAGGTAACCCCTTCACTTGTTCATGAAGAATCCCATCAAGGGCAATTGTACTGTGAAACTCACAAAAAAGAAAGTGCTTTATGTTGAAATCTCGTACAGAAAAGAAGAGACCCTACACCTCTAGTCCCCCCATAGGGCCATATGAAAGTGGTGATTATGTGGGAGACAATTAATTTGTATGTACTTTTTCAATTCTTGGGGCTACGAAACAAAACAGATGAGAATTTAAAGGGTAAAATATGGAATACCAGCAGGTACTCATAATGTGCCCAAGCCTATCTGGATCTTCTTTTATACATACTTCCATGACAAGAGAAAGATCATTGAAAGTGTATTATCTTTTTCTTTCTTAGCTCATGGACACCCATCAAAATAAGTTTATAATTCTGGCAAGAGTAACCTTTTAGGCTGGATTTTTTTGAGCTTCTTTTAGGCTTTATTTGGAACGTCATATCAATTTCTCTTCCCTTACAAATCTTTAAGCCGAACACAACTTTGGGGTCTGCAAAAACTTCTGTGATTCCACTTCTTTTGAAAGCAACAGTTCAAGAATGTGTTGATACTCGGAGACGGTTGCCACACTCGGAGACACGTGCACAAGCGGGAACACATGGGAATATGCACAGACACGTATGAAACACGCCACGTGATGTGTTCATGAGATTTTAATATTTCTAAAGGTGACGCGATGGAAACACGTGGAGACACAACTCGAACACAAATAGAGAAATGGTGGGGTTCTTTTGTAAATTTTAATAGGTTTTTCAGGGTAAGATATTTGTAGTTATGAAAGTGTTGGGCCAAAAAAATTATATAACATATTTGTTTAAATATACTGACAACCATTACTGGTTTGATAAGCCTTCGATAGAAATCTGAACAAAAAATTTTAGCAGTTACAATGGTATGCATAATTTTAAAAAATAGTCTCTCCCGCCATGTTTGTGTCCCCATTTGACCTATAAGGGTTCTTTTTGTCTACGTATGCACAACCGAAGTCGATTTTGACCATTGGATCAATTCGTATGGTCACAAGCATTCGGAGTCAATCCACTGCGATCATAACCATCCTTTAAAGCGCCACATTGTAGTCAAATGGCCCAAACTCACACTCACACGTGTGAGAGTATGCGAAGCAAGTGCTTCGCCGTTATGGTTCTCAATAGAATAGTCAAGCTACTTGAACACTCTAGATATTTTTCAATATATATAAACAAGCCAAACTTTTCACATCTAAACAATATGTGACAAAATCCAAACAAAAAATAAGCATTTTAAAGAAAAATAAATTTTACAAAAAAATAAGTTCGATATTCGTTTTATTTTAAAAATTCCGGACAAGTGATACAAAGGTTGCAAGCATACAAAAACATACTAAAGATGGGTAAAATGTAGTGACCGCCCCTGAGGTTATTGACAATTGTAGAAATCTTCCCTCAGGTTTTAGAAAATGCAAAGACCTCCCCTGCTTTACAAAATATTAGACCTTTTATCCCCTCCAGGTAACTTCTATTAAAACTTAACTGATTTTGATGATGTCAGCATATATTTTAATTAAAAATTTAAAAAATACCATCTAATGTTTAGAGGGAGGAATTCTATACTCATTTGTTTGTTGGGTAAAATGCACTGACCTCCCCTGAAATTTTTTGACAATTGCAGGGACCTCCCCTGCGGTTTGAAAAATGCACTCACTTATCCTATTTTTCAAAGTATTTCACTCTTTTCCCTCCCGTTACTTTCTGTTAGATTTGAATTAATTTGTGTTAATGTCATCAAAATATTTTGTGTAAATGTCAAAAAATATCCTTGCTCATGGCTATAAAAAAAAAAACTCACATTCTCCATAAGGCACACATTACTTGTTGGCCTACTCACTTCACTAAAGATTAAACGTATGTTATTTATTTTTTTGAGTTAATTTTTTTTACAAATGCATTAATTAATTAATTATTTATTTATTAATATAATTTCTTTTTTTCAATTATGGATATATCATCTAGTAGCGGAATGTAATTGATTGTATTGTAATTTTTTATTTTACAAAGGCACTTTGCATATATTCTCACGTCACAAAAAAATAAATGTAGTATACATCTGAAGGTTTCAAAAATATAAACTGAAATCAAATTTGAAATTGTCTCGACTAGATGTTTCAAAAACTAAAAAAATACGAACTAATTTGAAAAAAATTCAGAAAAGACAAAAGTAATTAAAAATAGTTTTAATTTTGACTTATTTTTTGTCTTTAATATTTTTTTAGCTTCTGGACATTATTTTATACTTTTCAAATTTATTTCGTCAAGTTGAACCAATAATCTATAAAAATTGAGACAAAACTAGCACATTAAATTTGTAAATTATTGATTCTTCTCGATGAGTAATTTCATAAAAATAAAAGAATATGGACTAAATTTGAAAAAAAAAGAGTTTTTTTTAAACTTAATTTTTTGTCTTTAGTGAATTTTTTAAATATGATTTTATACTTTTTAGATTTTTTTCATTAAGATGAACCAATAATTTACAAACATTTGAGACAAAATTCAAAAATACAAAAAAATTAAGCAAAGGCAAAAAAAATTGCAAAGATAAAATTAGGTCGAATTAAGTATAAAGAGTTAATTCTATTTTTTTTGCCTCTTTAAAATTTTTTAGCGATGTAAATTCTAACAGAAAAATTTTAAATGTGGGATTCACTACTTTTTTAGAAAGTAAACACCAAAAAAAGTGTTAAAATTTATTTTTTCATTATTTTTTTACCATTTTCTAACAATTAGACGGAAAAAAAAATACAAATTAGAGTTAAACATTACCAAGTCCCGTTTGTATACAAAAAATTATTTTATTTAAAAAGCAAGGGAGTTGAGTACATTTTTTTAAACCATACACATAGCCAAAGGGTAAAATGGACATTTCACGATCAAAATTAACGCCGTAGGCTTCAATTTCACGGCAGGAGAAAAGAGGATAATAGTTTTAAAAGTATGGGAGGTTACTGCATTTTTTCAAAACGTAGGAGAGGTCTTTGCAATTGTCAGAAACCTCAGGAGAAGTCAGATCATTTTACCCTTATTCTTTTTGTAATCACTAATACACAGTAGTAGATTGTAAAATAAAGTTAATCAAAAATTGTCTTAGGATTGTAGGCAAAACACTAATTTGTAGTCTACGAGAAAAAATTAATTCAACAGGAAGTAAATCCATAAATTGACAGTA
>JABCMJ010009156.1:0-10309 GCA_014822125.1 Arbutus unedo | reverse complement strand
TAAATTTATTGTTAAAAAATAATATATATTTTTTAAATAATACTTTTCATAAAAAATCATATTTGACATATAAATAAATCCTCGCAACTTAAAAATAAACCACTAAAATTTACTCCACGTGATGACAAAGTTTGAGGTGTAGTTATGTTTATAATTTCAATTTATATGTACTTACTATAAAAAAATATAAATTAAAAAGAAAATCTTTCAACCGGTACCAATATAGGACTGATACAATTCACTATTAGCCAACCATTCGGTATTGCTCGGCATATTTTTAGTCCGGTACAATATCAATAACTTTGGTTGGGACTCGGTGACCTAACTAATTCACTTAATAAATGTTGTTGAGTAGGACATCCGCGTAAAATATCTCAGCAAGATTTCACACAACCAAATCACATTTGCCTTATAAATAAATCAATGGTGACAAAATCAGAAAATTGCCTATTTTTTTTGAAGGGTGTGTGCTCTGGCAGCACTACGAAATGATCCATGTCATTGACCCAGTTCCATTTTTAGCTGTTTTGTTTGTCCCATTTCCCCGCGTGCACCAATTGGGCTCGTCTTCTCTTTTCCGATTTTGCAATCACCCAATAATCAGTTTACAGAAACGCAATTAGAGATGACAACGGAACGGATCGGGAGCAGATTTAACCATCCCCATAGTATGAACTGTTTTCCTGCAATTTAGCAGGATATGAACCTGGACTTGCACTAAGCAACGCTTCTGTTTAGTGGTTTGACATTCTAGTTGCTGTAATGAAGCATTATCGCGGTAATAACGTGAAACACCATTCAAAATAATACAAGAAACATATATATAAGAAAAGGAACGATCAGAACACAAAAACAAGGAACGACGAAGATGAATATGATAATACCCCAAATGATAATAAATAGTGGGGATGCAAGTTCAGTTGTAAAGAAGTGGTTCATTCTAAGCTAGTTACACGGCCCTAAACTGCCGCTGAAGACGAAAGCAGTGATTTTGTTCCTTGGATGACATAGTCCACTTTCCTTGCACAATATTTTTGAGCTCTACAAACATCGCAACGTTCGTAAATCCAGTCAGTTCTACAAGATTAGGAAGAAAACCAATACCAGTTTGAGCAGTCTAATGATTAGCCTCGGGAGGTTGAGCATTCAAATCAAAACTACCAAAACCTCCACTTGTGGGTGCCGATGAAGAGGTCTGATACGTAACTGGGAAAGCCATTGATGTGGCACCAGTAGCAGTGGGTGTCACCGTGCTCCCTGGAACTCCTGTGGGGCCACCCGTTGTTGGTAGTCTTGGGGGACCATTAACTTGACCAGGCAAAGGAGCACCTGGTGGCGCCATCATTGACGGCATAATTGGAGCAGGCGCATAACCTGACAACGTAAACAGAAGTTACAGACAACATTTCCCAAAACAACGCAAGACAGCTGACACATTTCATTGCACCGTCGGACTATATGGGGACCCCAGAAATCCATTGAGAAAACAGTGCAAGTAATTTGATCAGGCCAAAAACGTGCTATGACGATGGAAAATCACTTAAATTAGAAGCTTAAGCAAAACAAAATAGAGCTTGCTCACTTAAATAGAAGCATTCAACAAAGAAGGTTGCTAGTCTGTGCTACTACATAAAACCAGTACACTGTTGTATGAATCAACAGCATGCATCACAATATCCAGATGAACACATTAATAAGTATTTCAGAGCCATAGATACAACCACAAAGACGCTCGTCTCTCAAGTTGCCTCTTGTAATGCTTCCCACTCTTTACACCGTATAAAAATGAAGGTCTATTCTAGATAAAATTCATGGAAATATTCGCAGTCTTAACAATCCCTGTCAAGTTCTCTTTGTATTCAAAACATTTCTTGTTCACCAGTGGTAGTAGATAGAAAAACCCTATTGCCAGCCCTGCACATAAACATGTCCCCAAAAGGTATATTCCCACAAGTAACAAAGCAATATTCCTTACATGCCCGGCCTCGTCTACATGAGAGAAACTAAATTACAAGCAGGCAGTTTGTCAGAGAATCAAGTATGACAAAATTTGAGGATCTACGTGCAAATGCATGCACTCAATAGCTGCATGCACCAAGACTTTACATTAAGAAAATATGTTGATAGCTACGTTTGTTGTCAACGAATAAGTATTCACACTTTACATATACATATACATATATGTACACACACACACACACATATATACACACATGTGCATATATGCATAATACATCTTTACCTGGTGGACCAGGAAGCGGCCTTGGGAAGACTGGTGGTCGGACCCCAGGTAGTGAATTAACAGGATATTGGCCATTCCCTGCAACGGGCATCATTGGAGTAGGAAGAATAGGCAAACGGGGCCTCAGTTGGTTATATGCAGCACCAACTTGCTGGTATGCAGCAGTTTGCCCAAGATGTTCCTTGATCTTTTGGTCGATCAAACTCTGATTTTGTTGTGCCTCAAATTGCTGATAATAGGTTCTCACGTTTGCCTTCATATCAGATGAATGTGAGAGACGCAATAATGTGGCATCAAACCGTACAAAAAATAAAGAGAAACATCCACGGAGAATATACCTTGTGTTTGTACCCTGCGTTGTGCTGCTTTCTAACAGAAGGCTGAAATAACAAAGAGAGATAGATAATGAACCACATACAAACTTTAAGATGGCCTGCAAGAGCAAATAGTGGCTCAACCTGTAAGACTACAGCAGACATATTTAAGACCTCACCAATAACCAAGGCCTTGCAAAAGCATAGCTGGGCTAGGATATTTTCCTAGAAACCGTACAATCTAACAATATTCTTGTTGTCAAGATGACTTTTACGGAGGTGCTGAGAAGGGGGTTGGCAGATGACAACGTTGGTTTACGCATGCAGGAAATCAGCTGCGAGGGTTAAATCTTGAAGAGATAGATGACTAAGACATATGATATCAAATAATATGTCTCTAGGCCTTCAAAATCTTCATGATTGTGTTTGCCTTTTACAAAATTAGTGGCAGTTCAACAAGTATTGCAAACTGGGGCAGTTGGCTAGCAGTTGGGTAGTTGTACATTGCTGCAGCGAGGTACTGAGTCAATTCGTATGGGGAGAAGATTTAAAAACCCTTTGTAACAGGTTGCGTTGGGATGGGGATACTAAAGATTCTCCCAAAATGAGACCTTAAAAAATTATTTGCAGCACATATTTCTACAAAATTTTCACATTAGACCACTAATAAGTAGCAAAGAAAGAAGGGAGCTAAACTGTAACAGAAAAGAGCTTACCGAGTCATGTGTCAAGTAAGTGTCACAATAGTCACAATAGTACCTGAAAAAACAACAAACAACAGAATAAATCTTTACAAACATTCCACACCAGAGACAATATTAAGGATTCCATTTAAAACAAAAACAAAAAATTCGTACCGCGGCATGGTTGTGTACAGACAGAGCCAAATGACCTGAAAAATCAACATAAATCAGGGAAACAAATGCCGATACAGAGGCTAAATGGAAATTACTTATGCTCCTTCGCAATTATCTCTACCTCCCTATTTTATAAGTTATGAATCCATTTTCTATGAGTGTATCTGTATGTATACTGCTACAAAAAAAATTCTGCCTCCCGAGTTGGAGAGAGAAACTGGAAACAAAAATGCAAGGACGGAACGATGAAACATAATCGGAGATAGCATAGACTGCATACAAGCTATATACCTGATGGAGGGACGATTGTCGTCGAGCTAAGGATTTTTCTCCCAAATAGATTTTCTGGGTTGGGATCAGAAAGGATCAAACTGTTTTCTCGAAGCCCTAGCCTCTGCGTTTACGGGTCCGATTCACCCTCATGTTCTTACTGTGCACCTCTCCGGTTCACTTTTTTTTAAGATTGATGACGGTTTAAGAGTAGATGTCAGAGGTAGACCACGTACACAAATATTTTTACACATTTAGACACATGAACGAAAATAAGTCATTAAAGTCATTCATAATTATATAAGTCTTTCATGTATCTAATAATTTTAAATATATTTAAATTTAAATTTAAATATACATAAATAATTTGTATTTTTAAATTATTTTCATAAGATTATACACTAACACCAAGTTGTTTTATTTTTAATTACTAGTACCAGGTTTTTTTTATTTAAATTATAAAAAAATAATTATTAGTATTGATCAACTAAAAATAACCTAGGTGGTTCCATTCTTAAGTTAGTTTTTTAAAAGTAATGAATTAAGTAAATACTATTATGCTTTCAATTTATATGAAAGAGATTGTCATGACGCTTATACCATGACTCCCGAAATTACATTACATTACACACAAAAATAACGTCGTATCTTAACCCTGTTCTGACTCCGGGATTCGGGGAGATGCGTACGGTGGCTTGCGTCAGAAAAGTGCAGATTAGGTGAACGGCGGCTCTATTCGAGCTATTTAAATCGCGAAATTTCAACCATCTTGACTTCCCAGAACCAACATTTCAGGAGAGCTACCAATATGGATGGCAATTCGTCTTCCGGCAAAAATTTACCCCCAGGTTCTCTCTCTCTCAAAACTCGACATACGGCTGAGGGTTCATTTTGCCTATTCTCGTCAGATCTTTGATACTGTTTGCCTTTTTGCCTATCTGTTGATGCATCTCCTGTTCGGATTTGATTTTTTTCAATTTCAATTGATGATCCATTGGTCTTTATCTTCCGTTGTGATGTCGGATTTGTAAAATTTTACTTCAGGACCTGTCAATGTGAACCACGAATGGGGAGTATCGGCGTCCCATGTTGTTTATCACTTTGGTACCAGTGGAATTTCTGTTGCGGCCGCCACTGGAATCACTCACCCTTTAGGTCCTTCCCTGTTTCATTTGTTTTTATTTTTCTTGGAGCTTTACAGGCCCCTATGGATGGTGAGAAAGGGTGAGAAAATAAAAGAAAGGAGAATCACACTGAAATTGTAAATTTTGGTGAGAAACCCACCCAATCCTGTCTTTACTCGACCTTTCTCGCTATCCAAAGTACTATAGTTCAATTGCCGCTAAGGTACTGAATCAAACATCAGTTTTTCTCATTTACCGAAAAGAAAAAGGAAATACACATGAGTTGTTGTAGAATAGCATGTACTGGTAGATTTCAAAGTGTTAAGCTCGGTTTATCTGCTACATAGTGTCTAAGTTTGAACTGTGATCTGTTTCAATATGGTTCGCAGATGTTCTCAAAGTTAGGTTGCAAATGCAACTTGTTGGGCAAAGAGGTCCCTTAACTGGCATGGTAAGAATTTAGAAGGACATGATTATATTGGTTGTGTATCAAATTAATGTTTAAAACATCTGATTTATACCAACAATGAACAAGAAGGTCTATCGTACATGGATTAATGCAGGGACGCCTTTTTATTCAACTGGTGAAAAGTGAAGGACCTAGGTCATTGTACTTGGGGTTAACACCCGCATTTATGAGGTCAGTTCTTTATGGTGGTCTTCGATTAGGATTGTATGAACCATCGAAGTATGTCTGTGAAACGGCTTTTGAGTCCTCCAATGTTTTGGTTAAGATCGCATCTGGAGCATTCTCTGGTGCCATTGCAACTGCTCTGACCAATCCTGTCGAAGTCCTGAAGGTATTTCCATTTTTGAGTCTTTCCCATTATGATTTAGACCTTGCCTTACTTCTTGCTTTTCTTATTTCAGGTGCGGTTACAAATGAATCCAAATTCAAGAAGAGGAGCAATAGGAGAAGCACGCAAAATTGCTTCAGAAGAGGGAATAAAGGGGCTATGGAAGGGGGTAGGCCCCGCCATGGCCAGGGCTGCTGCTTTGACTGCATCACAGTTGGCAACTTACGATGAATCAAAGCAGGTCAAGTTCTAAGCATGCTATTTTTCACTTTGAATATCCACGATGTAATTTTCAAAGTTTCTGAATAGTTATATTCTAGTCTAATTTGTAGTCAGAAATAGGCACAGCTTCCCATTTTCCTTTTTGCTGTATTGCTTACATAATTATCTTAATCTGATTTCTGCTTCTGCCCTCTGTTGCAGGCTTTGATAAGGTGGACACGTCTTGAAGAAGGATTTTGTCTGCATCTAATGTATGGCTCCTAGCTGTTTCACTCCTAATTATCTGTCAAAACTTCCCGTAGTTTTTTAGTGAGTTTGTTAGTGTTCTCTGCACAACAAATATCGATCATGTGCTACCAAAAATAGTGGAAAACACAGCATTGCAAGTTTAGCCCAGGTGGCCAACTGCATAGCCCAAATTAAAACATGTATATGTACCTCCAATGTATGAAAACTTCTAATAACTTAGATCAACACTAGACTCAAAAGCTTAAGTTGTTAGAAATTGGCCCTACCATACATATCAAGTTGCTGCCCCTCCCTCACGTACAACCGCACCTTACAGTTGGAGATGCAAATGTCGTTATTCAGAGAGAAGCAGGATGTTAACATGGAACAAATCCAGATAGTGATGCTTGAACCCAAAACCTCCTGGATACCAAAAAGAGGAAAAGAGTGTGTGTGGACGACACTCTACGTACGGAAATAGAGATTCAAATGGCATTGTAATGGATTTCCATGTTGATTCACCATTTTTTGTGTTCTGAATTATTGGCTTGAGTTGCATGAAACATGAGATTTCAATAATTTCCTATTTTAAATTGACAGAAATGCTAGGTGTAGATCAACAACAATGGTATGTACTCTTTCCACTTTTCTTAAAAACTGTATCTAACGCTGGTTTAAACTTCCTGAAGCTCGAGTACAATAGCAGGCATGGTCAGTACACTCGTTACCGCACCCGTGGACATGATTAAAACCCGTCTCATGTTGCAACGAGAATCTAAAACAGTTGGAACCTACAAAAATGGACTTCATTGCGCATATCAGGTAATAACATTTCTTCTGTCTGGTTCATGTTGTCAACATACGCCCGTTTGACAGAATTCAATTATGTGCTCTTTAGAAGGTGCTTTCAAGAGCTGAATTGGATGGTTCTTTTTTATGAATTTGACTGCACAACGCAATGCCTGAATCTCCAATTTCCAAATGAGGTGCTCCTTGCCTGGCTTGTTTAATGTGTTTGTTATATATCATTACAGGTTATGCAAACAGAAGGTCCGCGAGGGCTTTATAAAGGGTGAGATTTGATTTTGCCAGCATCATAGCATTCTTAGGCTGTGTTTGGATCATAGAGGTGTGAAGAGTGATGAAGTTACGTTTAGTTATTTGATTTTCCTATAACTATACATTGTGAATCCCTCCACAAATCCATGATCCAAAAACACCCAAGTTCAATAAACTCAGTTGTTGTTTCCAGTTTTAACAGTCTTTCCCATCATCAATACCAGGTTGTGAACATTTAACTTTTTCAGGGGCTTTGCAATCTTTGCTAGATTGAGTCCACAGACTATGATCACATTCATAGTCTGTGAGAAGCTAAGGGAGGTTGCTGGATTGAAGGCACTTTAGCGTGTGGGTATAAGCCATTGTTACTGCGCCCGCGTTGTGAAGGTGCCAGCTAACCCTGATTGGAAGAACTCATTTTTCAGTATAATTTCTTCCCCTGCATTTGCTGGTGGTTTTACATACCGTTCAATTTTAGGAACTGGAATTTGATCGAGTTCCAGTCGAAGCAATTCAAACAAGTCAACAGTTACAAAAAGGCCCATTGATTTTTGCAGTTGTATTAGCAATGTATTTTTTCTACCCTTGGAGGGTTTCTCATTACCCAAAAAAAAAAATGTGTAGTTTGTTCTCCAATTCCCATTGTTCGTATCTGTTGTACCGTTCGCGTGATTGTAGCAATATAAAAGATTGATGTGTTTGTTTATCCCCTAATTGAAAGTTTGGTTACCAAACAATAAATCAATATAAAGATTCATTGGAGTTTGTTCCTCTTTTTTGGGCCTTTGTTTGATTGTTTATTTTAGCAATCAATCAATATAAAGATTGATTGGAGTTTGTTCCTTTTTGTTTTGGGCTTTGTTTGATTGTTTATTTTAGTGCTTTATTGGAAAGATAGTTTCCCCACTCCCATGAATTCACATTGTACCTAGTATAAAATAGGCTAGTGTTGAGAGGGCTGACCTTTCAATGGACTTGGAGATCAGGGTATCAAAATGACGTTGTTTTTGTGCAAATATTACTCGAATAATTGAGCAATTTTTTAGGCAATTTTCAGACAGTATCTTGTGCGTCTTTCAATGGACTTGGAGGCACAAGGCATGTTGTATGTCAAAATAGTGTCATTTTGGTGCATATATTGCTGGAATAATTGAGCAGTTTTCGAGGTAATTTTTGGACAGTATCTTATGAGTCAAGACAACGTAGTTCTACTGTATAACATATGTCTGGGAATTATGTGTAAGAAGAAGAAATGCACTTTACTTTCTTGTGCTGGATCATTCATTTATCTTTCTGTTGTGCAACTGCAAGGAAGTATTATAGTTTAGTCCTATTGATTAACTATTTGTTTCAAGTATTCGAGTTTTGACCTTCTTTTGTTAATTGATTTTGTTTTTAATTTTTAACAATAAAATAAATAAAATATTAAAGAAGTTGGTAAAAAGTGGGCGCTAAACAATTCCAAAACTGTTTGGATAATGCTGTTTCTAATGAGTTTTTATTTTGATTTTGTTCTCGGTCAATATTTTTAAATATTGTCTACACTTTTTTTTTTTTTGTCACAAGTCCTTTTCCCATATCTGAGTCAGTAAAATTTGACCAAATTTGTAAACAGCGACTAAAACGGGGTAAATTACAGTGATTTCCCTTGAAGTTTCTCAAAAATATAGTAATAGCTCCCTTTGGCCTTACTAATTTATTGCAATTTTTTTTGTATTTTTTTTTTTCATTTATTGTTTTGACATCAATGTTTTGTAGTTTATTGGTCCATCTTGATGAAATAAATCTAAAAAATATAAAATTATGTCAAAAAGTTAAAAAAATGTCACTAAAGACGACGAATAAGTTAAAAAAACTCTGTTTTTTATTTATTTTTGTCTTTTCTGAATTTTTTTCAAATTTGACCCATGATTTATAACTTTTCTAAAAATTCTTGTCAAAATGAACCAATAAATCACAAAAAGTTGATGCAAAACAAAAAATTACAAGAAAATTTCACATAAGAATGAAAAAAAAATTCAATAAATACCACAATTCAAATGTACCATATACTAACCTCTTTATAATTTGAAAAATTACTCTAATTTTTCTTATTTTTAAAAGTATTATGCAATTACCTGAAAAATTCATTTGGCCTGACTAGATTATTAAATTATTTTTTTGTCCTTATGTGAAATTTTTTTGTAATTTTTTGTCTTTCATCAACTTTTTGCAAATTATTAGTTCATCTCAATAGAAATTTTCAAAAAAATTATAAATAGTGGACCAAATTTGAAAAGAATTTAGAAAAAACAAAAATAATCTAAAAATAGAATTTTTTTGAGTTTATTCGTCCTCTTTAGTGATTTTTTTTAATTTTTTAATTTTTAAATTCTTTTCATCAAAATGGACCAATAATCCACAAAATATTAAGGTCAAAATAACAAACGTAAAAAAAATTAAATAGATATAAAAATAATAATAATCCCAATAATTTAGGAAGGCCAAATGCACTAAAAAAAAAATGCTACTACTTGCATTATTGAAACTTCAAGTTCATAAATTTTTTTCGATCAAACGAAATATAACCTAATTCATATCGCGTGTGATATTGTCTATGTTGAATTTTCTGAAATCAAAACTTTGAGAGAGGTGTTGGATTTTACGTGATTTTCGGTTTAAAAAAGATCGAAAAAATTCAACAAATACTATTTTAGACGTAGCAGTAGGAATGTAATCGGTCTGGTTTGACTAATAAATTCAGACAAAATCGATTGTCCAATTTGAAAAAATGAAAAACCAAAAATCAGACCAAAATCTATCGGTTTGGTCCGGTTTGACTTGGCCAGTTTATGGTCAATTTGGTCCGGTTTTCAGTTTGAGTGGGTCCAAGTCCAAATTTCCAAAAAAATGTAAAAAATAAAGAAAGTCTAATTGTAACATATTTTTTTGTAAGAATTTTAAGTAATTAAGAATAATATCAAACAATCAAGAATAATAGCATCACAATTACAATAAAAAATAATCGCATCCAATCAAAAGTAGTGTGCGAACAAAGTCAATAAACTTGCAGTCCCAATAATACTTTCATGCAAAGCACAAATCCAGAAATAATAACAACTTTTAATATAAATTGCAATAGATAAATAATATAATTTTATTTTTAAAGTTAATATTTACAGAACTAGTTCGGTTCGGCTCATAAATGTTAAAAATT
>JABCMJ010009155.1:0-10095 GCA_014822125.1 Arbutus unedo | reverse complement strand
ACCTCTTTCCCAGCTTTATTCAGCCACTCGTAATATCTCTTCTGCCAGTCCTGTAACGGATCCAAACCCCCAACAAACAGGATCGTCGCCGGATAATTCTTCACTCCGGATATATCCGCTCCGGAGAAGATATTCGCAGCCTCGTGGTTTCGGTTCGAACCTTGGGGCAAAATGCCCTCCACATCCAGTCTGCACGCTCTATGTTCACCAATGGCACATTGGTCAGTCGGAGCTCCGATTCTGTACGTTCTTCCCCACCGAAGAAAGGCTGCATCGAGATCAGTCCGACGATCCTTAATTTCTTGAACTCGTGGTGGTTTATGGCAGCTCTGACTGTTACGTGGTGGGCTATGTTCCCTCCGGCGCTGTCTCCGGCTACGAAGCAGCGGGAGAGGTCAGCGTTTTGGGGCAAGACAAGGCCGACGTCCGCATCGAGGAACTTTAAGGTGTCGAGGCCGTCATCGAACTGGGAAGGGAGACGGTGTTCGGGGGCGAGACGGTAGCTCACGGAGACGACGATAGCCGGGAGTTCGGAGGCGATGCGGCGGCATAGGTCGTCGAATGGTTTTGTAGCGGCGGAGTAGTAGACGAATCCTCCACCGTGGAAGTAAATGATGAGGGGGAGTTTGGAGTCATCGTTGGGGGAAAGGGGGGTAAAATTATAGAGGCGGAACCAGAGGTTTCGAGAGGGATCGACGGTGATATCAGAGGAAGTGACGCCGTTGATGGGTTTGGCAGAGGGAGGGGATTTGGCGTCTAGGAAGTTGATGAGGCGGCGATTGATGGTGCCGTTGGAGCGGCGAGTGAAGTCGACGGCAATAGTGTGTCCGGCGACTAAGAGTCTGGTCTTCCATGGAAGAGATGGTGTTGCTGCTCTAGTACTATCTTCTTCAGCCATTGACCCTCTCTCTCTCCTCTCTATTTCTCTCTCCACCTTGGGTGAAGCAAAGTTGACAAGAGAGAAGCTGGAGGTTTTCACATGCATACGCTTACAAAATCAACTCTTCGAGACAAGCTCTGTATAATATTTAATTCGTAGTGGTTCAATTAATGCTTTTGGCCCGTTTGGACAGAGAGAAAGACAGGGGATAAGTTTTGGAGGGGATAAAAAAATTGACGTAACATGTTTAGCATGATTTAGGAGCATAAAAATGCAGGAGGATAATTTTTCACCCCTTCAAAAATAATCCCCCTCAGAGGGATAGAGGGGGATCATTTTTGGGCCGGGGTGGGAGTATACTTCATCCAAACTATCTACTTTTTATCACCACTTCTATAAACATCACATCAATGTGGGCCAACTCTTTAAAAATAATACTCACTCTTATCTTATACTCTCTCAATAACTTATCCCCTAAAAATAATCTCTCATCCAATCGGCCCATTTGTCTAAACCATTGTTTAATCCATTTCCTCCCCTACATCACACGGGTCATGGGCCACGTTAAGTTTTAAAGTCCAAGAACGGGTTTTGCATTACATTGCATGGGCTAATTAATGGCGGTTTGCTAGGTTACGGGTTTAGTTGATGTAAATTGTAAAACTTCACCAAAGAGTAAGATCGCGAGGCTTTATTTATACTTTTTAGTATTACTATCACTTTTTATCATTTTATCTTAATTATTATCTTATTTACGTTAATTTTTTTAAATCTATCATTAAATGAAATAAATTTTAAATATAAGAAAATATGGTAAAAAACTTTTTTTGAAGACGAAAATGTTTTAAAATTACAATTCTCACTATTTTTTTTGGTCTCTATTCTTGTCTTATCTAGATTTTTTTAAATTTTGGTCTATATTTTCATACTCTTCTATTTTTTCATTTCAAGAAGAATGAGAGAATGCAAAAAAAAAAAAAATAATGATGAAAAACTATACAAAAATCACGAAATATCAAATAATATCGATTAGTCTCAAAAAAAAAAAAAACTATGTGTGACACCCCATCTAGACTGTAGTGCTGGCTGTGAGGCCTGCGTCTGGGAGATGGAGTCTCAATGAGACGTCCGAATGGGTGGTCAAGGGTACCACATCGCTTGGTGGATGTAATTTCGGTGGTATTTATAAGATTATGAACCTTCCTTGTACAAGGTTTTTTCACAGTTAAGCGTGCTTGTCCTGGAGTAATTCAGAGATGGGTGACCTACTGGGAAGTCCATAGGGTTTGGAGGCAAAAGCGGACAATATTGTACAATACGGGAGCGGGTCGTTACACTAAGTATGTAACCCAACCCAAGTCTGCTAATGATGATGAGGAGTACTATGTGAGATGGAAGATGACGGGTTAGAAAATGGGGTGTCATGAAAAAATAAAATGGGATATGCTTATTAAATTCGAGAAGTTGTCTTTCGTTGCACTTACTCTTAAGATTGTATCTCCATTGGTATTCAATGGTTTTAGACCTATCTTCTTAGTCACTAGCATTTACAAAATTCTATTGAAAGTCTTGGCAAAGAAAATTAAGAGAATCACGAACAATGTAATAGGCAATTCACAGCCAAGTTTCACTGGGAATAAATTGATTCTTGGGTCAAGGAATGTATGGGCTTTGGAAGAAAATAGAATTCTTGGGTCAAGGAATGTATTTCATCTGTCTTAATCAATAGCTCACCAACAAGGGAACTACAAACGAGAGAGTGATAAGGCAGGGGGATCTTATTTCCCCCTTCCTGTTCAATATAGTTGTAGAAGCACTCAATCTTCTGCTTAAGAGAGAAAAGTCAGCTTCTCTAATATCTGGACTTAAGGTGGGCACAAATGGGGAAGAAATCATACACCTCGATTTTGCTGATGGCACTACAGTGTTTTTGCAACTTGGAATTGGCAGTCCTACTAAACATAGAGAGAGTCCTCAGATGTTTTCAGCTATTATCTGGTCGAATAGTCAATTTCCATAAGTCAGTGCAATGTGGCAGTGCTTTGAAGGATGATGAAACTGGAAACCTAGCCAGTTCTCTGGAATGCAGACATAGCAAACTGCTCATAACATACTTAGGCCTTCCACTTGGAGCTAACCCAAGAAGAATTAAAAAAATGGCTAACTAGTCCTTGAGAACATTAACACGAAACTAATCACTTAGAAAAAGATAACCTTATCTGTTGTTGTTGGCTCAAATATTTTTCTAGTGCTAAGTTTGTATACGAGCATGCTAGAAAAGACTTGCAACTATCATTTTTTTAGAAAGACTTTTATGTGATAGTTAAAAATCAACAATTACCAGGCATTTTTGTTATCTATTCTTTATCTCAATTAAGAAGATTTTTATTAAGTGTTGACATGTAGAGTTTAAAATTAGAAACAAAAGATGAACAGTCACAACAAAAGTGAAATGAATTGTGTTTTCAAATAGTAAAATTGGTAACAAACTTATACTTAAGGAGTCACAAAGGATCAAACTAATTAGAATTATATTACTGTGCTACTTTAACTGCTTCAAACTATGATTAGAAACTTAGTACAATTATGGCTAAAACTATGCCCACAATACGTACTTGTAAGGAAGAATAACAGATAAGTAAAAAACGAGTAAGTTTTTAGGGGGTCTCTGGATCGTTTTTTTCCTCAATAGCTGTTTATATTTATAGGCAATCTCCAACATTTAGTCTTGTTCTTCACTTCTGGATTTTCCGCTTGAATTTGAAGGTCTCCACTCTCTTCCGCACCAACATAGGTTTAGTCTTAAATTATGCAAGTAGACATTCGAGTTGCTTGCTTCTCGTCTTTAAGAAATTGTGGGTAACACAACTTCTTGTTATCCCTATCTTTGTGACTTCCCATCCAACCTCTTCGCATTCGCCTATAAATTGCACACTTAATGCTGGCTTATTCATTTGTCTTCCAACTCTTGTTATCACGAGGATTCTTAAAATTATTAGCCAGGATTTTGAAACTCTCTCTATCACTAAAGTCAATCCTCCTATGGCAATTGGAATTCCCAACCCTTCGATCCAAACTTTAGGTGATTGGAATGACAAACTTTTCATCTTCGATCCTTCTGCAAGGCATAGTTAGGACATTTCACCAGTTACTCCCTCTTCAACCATGATCCAGGTTGTCATGGGTGGCACCAAACCTCTTAGGGGTTTCCATAATTCTTGATTGAGAGGGATGAGCCTCCACCACCCTGCCTTTTCCAGTACCAATGTTCATTTTAGTCTCATGGACTCTCTATACTCTTCTTCTTTCCATCCCAATTTTCTTTGAGCTGTGGAACTAAAAGAAACATCAGACCTTTTAGGCTATGATGACCTTAAGAAAGGGGACGAACCCTAGAAGAAGGAATGGTTTGATAAAGTCCACCAAGTTTCGAGACGCGGTGTTGGTGTTCAGCTTTGTGCCTCTGCATCTTGGCCTCTAACGTGGATTCGAGCTGTTGCCTTCACGTTCCCTTAAAAGAATTATAGCCAATGGCCTCTTTCTGTCCACCAACATCTTGTTCTATCCCGACGATATACTTTTTGAGGTGGCCGACCTCAATAAGTTCTTCAAGAGATCTTGTAAATGCCTTGCAATCCTCGGTGAAGTGTAAAAAATCTCAATGATAGCCGCACCTATCACCCTTTGCCTTCTTCTTGCTCGAACCCCCTTCCACATTCTTAATGGTCACTTCTAGTAGGGCTCCTTCCTGAGTGTCATATCATCTTATAGATCAGGGTACTGAAAGTAGCTTTCATGCCCTTTTCATGCTAGGGTTGGGTAGTTTGTACTCTCTTTTAACAAACACCACATCTTATTTCTCTTTAGTTGGCCTTCTTTACCACGTTGCTTTTGTGGACTCAGGAGGGCCTCTTTTCGGTCTCCCAGAGGATGTCCTCATCAAGTATTGCATACTGCTCCACTCTTGCCATCAGCTCGACAACTGTCTCTGCTGGATTAAGAGTCAGAGATTCGCGTAGCTTCTCGCGAGCATGCAAGTCGAATTTGAAAGAGGTCACAATGTATTTCTCACTATAATCCTAAATCTTGTTAAAGACAACCAAACAACTACTTGCGAATTCCTGATCGTCTCCTCGATATTTCTTCTTCGTAGCCATAAGAGTGTCAAACTCTTTCAGCAGAGTGCGATTGGTGATAAACTGTACTACAAATTGTTCGACAAGCTGTCCCCAACTAGTAAAACAGTGTGGAGGGAGCTTATGGTCCTAATTGAGGGTAGTTTTCCCCAGGCTAGATCTAAACCCTACAACATAAGTCTTCGTTGCCAAGATGTAAGAACATCGCCTGAAAAACTCTTTTATATGCCCCAATTGGATCTATTTTTTCATTGTAGAGGTGAAACTTTAGGGGAGTAAACTTTCTCGGCAAGGCTACTACCTCTCTGTCCTCTAACAGGGGAGAAGATGCTAGTTTTTGTAGCGCCTTCTTTGTTGATTCATGGGCTGTTCGGTGCACCCCTTGCGATTGATTCATACATTCCTTCATATCGAGAGGGTTGGGCTGAGCTCGATGGGCACCGCTTGATGCTTTTCCTTCTTTATCATTTATGGGGTTGCCTCCCAATGGAGATCGTCCCACTCTTCCCTGTTCTGGGTTGTCGCTTGTATCGTGTCAACTCTCAACGATTTTGGTTCGCTTATCTTGACCAATGTAAATCGATCGGTCCTGATCACGGGCCCTTTTTAGGTTCTTTATCTCTTTTTTTGCTTTATGGAAGTAAAGATTGCTTACCTCATTTTTCCTCTTTCATAGCCTCTCCTGGGTGTATAGATCCCTCTTGGAATCGTCAGTTAATCCGGAACGATCATCCTCGTGGATTTGGGATCCTTTCCCTTCTCTCGCGGGGTCTCGTGGTGGGGCCTTCTTCTTGGTCGAGGTTGGGGGTAGGGATTTTAACTGATCCAAGTTGCTGACGCCTTGTATATTCTAATTATTCTGTGTTGCTGCCATAAGGTTATAACTTTTCGACATACGACGCCAATTATAGGTGGGTGATTTTTCTAAAAAAGTTAATACCTCTTGAATGGAAGAACGGATATTCTCGCAATCTCTCTTCTTGTTACATAAATCTACAAGATAATAAATTATCACAGAATCCTCTGCTTTATGGCTGGAAGACACTCCGATGATTAAGTCATAACTTGAATCACAAATAACTCTCAATATGAAGTGTGTGAAATGGGTCGTCGCTTGTATCATGTCGGCTCTCAACGATTTTGGTTCGCTTATCTTGACAAATGTAAATCGATCAGTTCTGATCTTGGGCCCATCATGGGCCCTTTTCAGGTCCTTGATCTCTTTTTTTGCTCTATGAAAGTAAAGATTGCTTACCTCATTTTCTCTCTTTCATAGCCTGGGTGTTTAGATCCCTCTTGGAATCGTCAGTTAATCTGGAACGGTCATCCTCGTGGATTCGAGATCCTCTCCCTTCTCTCGCGGGGTCTCGTTGTGGGGCCTTCTTCTTCGTCAAGGTTGGAGGCGGGGATTTTGACAGATCCAAGCTGTTGACCCCTTGTATATTCTAATTATTTGGTGTCGCTACCATAAGGTTATAACTTTCCGTCATAGGGCACCAATTGCAGGTGAGTGATTTTTCTAAAAAAGTTAATACCTCTTGAATGGAAGAATGGATATTCTCATAATTTCTCTTCTTGTTACCTAAATCTACAAGATAATAAATCATCAAAGTACTCTACACCTCTGTGGCTAAAAGACACTTCGATGATTAAGTCATAACTTGAATCGCAGATAATTCTCAATATGAAGTGTGTAATACCAATTTATAACGTATCTTTTATCCTAAGGTGTACCTTTATTTATAGACTTTTTACCCAGCAATCCGAGGCCTAATACAGTCTCTAACTCCTCATTAGAAACGGATTAAAAGTACTTATCCAGACTCTCCAAACCGTTTATCTTCTATAGTTAGAGTACATTCGTTATAAGTTGAATATTAGCCTTGGACTCCACGTCCTCATCTATCACGAACCATCCCCGAGATAATCGGGTTGTATTCTTATCTTCAATTAGTTTGTTAATCGTCTTTCTCAGGTCGACTATCTGAAAAAACTCAATATGATTTGATTAGGTTTTACCTTCTTGAGAGTGTTCTACATTAAGGGTTGTTTGTACGGGTGTTGCAGTATATTGCATAGATTTAACTTCTAGTCATTAGTACTGTATCAAAATGGTGATTCGTTTGGGTTCCAAACTTCCAGGTAAACTACCTATTCATTGTCTATTGTTATGAAGATGAATGCCGATAATTGAACTGTCACATTGCTGTAGAAATAGGACAACCAACATCTAGTAATTATCAATTTAGAGTTAATGATGACTATAGGTTAATTAATTCAGACAAGAAAGCAACACCTTTGAGCCAACTAGTGAAGGGAAACAAAATGTCCCAAGTTCATAGGATTTGTATCTTAAGTTGGTGTTTGTGGCCACTCAGAAGAGTCAATTTGGTAGTGGTAATTGCACGGGCTAAGGCCATTGTTAAAAGGTGAAAACGAGGGCTGTACTAAATATGTACACACAAAAATACATGGTCCCACCCACCTACTTTTTTTTTCCTTCTCTTCTAAGTGTGCACTCGTTGTGTTCTCTGTCTACCCTTTTCTATCTCAATCTCTAGTCTCTCGTTATTGTAAGGTAATAATCCACTAAAGGTAAAAAAAATAAATAAAGATGAGTGCTACGGTTTTAAAAAAGTTTCTCCGAAAATATTTTTAAATTCAAAATCAATAATTAGATTCATTTAGATTTTGAAAGTCTATACACTTAAGTAAATCTATATAGACATTTTTGAGAAACTTTTTCTAGATCCGTAGACTTTCCCAAAAATAAAACAAACTTTATTAACTGTTTTCAACGATAACAATGAATGGGTACTGAAAATACTTTCAAGGAGGCCAATAGAGATATCCTTAGATGGGATATGTTGATTGTGGGAATGGTGAGAAAATGAAACTCTGTCTTCTCTATTAGTATGGTATTCAAAACAAATGATCTTTTTAGGGATGATGTGAAAGAATACAATGTGAATGGGGAAGGCAAATGAAATTCCTTGACAGCGAGAAGGTTAGGGCAATTTGCAAGGAGGGCTGTCCTTGGAACATTTATGCTTCTTAGTTTTTTTTTAAAATCCAAATTTGTGTATAGCTTTGTTGTGGCTAAAAATGGATTTTATTATTATAATTGATTTTAATGGGTGGGTCAGGTGACTTAGCGATAGAAAAGAGTAATTCGATAGAGGTGAGAGAAAAAGAAAGTGGCGTGTGGGGTTCAAAAAGAACTAGTTGTAAGGATCAAGGAGGCACGTGGTAACATGGGGAGTATCCATCCATTATTTTCTCAGGTGGTTAAAAGAGATGAGACACATGACAGTTTGATAGCAGTTTTAATGAGAGAAAATGGAGATGATGAGCTAAAAATGTGAAGGTAGTTGCTAACGGCTAGTGTACTCGAGATTTGCTTCCAACATAGACACATTACATATCTTCAAGTTATTTAGCTTTTTTATTATTTTCATTGCTTTCGTTAGCGAAAATTAGATTATTTTGACTAGCACCCCTACTTGTATAATAAAAATGATACACACACATCACTTTTACACATCATTTTCACAAATGATGTGTATGTAGCATTGTTGCTTATATAAGTAGAAGAAACCCTCTGGAGTTTAATTCATTGGTTTTCCAGTCATTTAATACAATTAAGCCTGTTTAACTATTGTATGTAGTTTAGTTATCGTCACTTGAAACTTGAAGCCCTCTTCAATGAGGCAAGATCCAAATTAATTAAGTCTCAACTTCCCTTAGGCCGTGCACAACGTCTGAAGAAGTTGGATTTGTGGTGCAAACCATCAACAACACTTGGGAGTGATTTTAGCTTCTGACACGCCTCCGCCTTCACGCCCTTACACGTGTTAACTATCGCAGTGTTTGATTTTTTCTCACAACTTGTGTGATTCAAAAGATCAACAAACTTATATAATCAGCAAAATATATAATTCTACAAACTGTGAAACATCCAAACGAAACTGAGAGCAGACCAGACCAAACTAAATTGAGCCTTAAATTCCAATCAATATTACCATGTATACATACTTAAAACGCATTAGAAAATTTTGGTCGGGCATCACACAATGTTACCACAAGCGCTATGGAACCTCGAGAACATATACTATAGCACCGTATGTGGAGATAGTTCACATCAAGTCTCTTCATGTAGAAACACTATCCACCTCAAAGCACCAACCCTATCACGGGGAATCAGGCGCAATTCTGAGCCATGTTTAAGGAAGACATTGCCTGGCACAACCAATTAAAATTACAAGAATTCAGAATTCACATCTTAAACTAGTTAGACAAAATAACTGCGCTGCTCAACGTTACAATCATGAAGTCTGTAGCATGAGGAAACCGAAAGCATAAGAAATTAGAAAATAAGTGAATTTAAGGCATAATATTTGTATTTCATAAGCTTTAAGAAAACTGAAGTGAGGGCAGTCAGGATACATCCAATACCAGGAGTAGGTCTACCAAGGCTGTTCAGTTGCTATGAGATATCTAAGTCTACCTGCTGCAGATGCTAAAATATTCAAAGAAAGTTTGCTAGATTTAAATTCCAGCTTCAGGGTCAAAATTTGCCATAGTTTCGAAAGAAAAATGGATTTTAGCCATTGATAAACTGGAAAATGGATACCAAATTCATCCAAAACCATATCAGTAATGACTCATCCTTGTACCTTAACTTATTTAACTAAATCAAATAAAAAATAGCAAATAAAGTAATGTCTCGTCCTTGTACCTTAAACAAGCAGTGTGCCCATACGACGCACGGAGAGTGATTACAGAAATTTCATTGTTCCTAAAATCGTTAAAATTAATTTATCTAGTTCACAGTGACGTCTCAATATTACATTTCGAAAGTAAAAAATGTGAAAAAAAATTATGCTATCCTGTGTACCTTGAAAAAATCACTATTGCCTACATATTTAGATATTATCTTCCTGAATAACAATGAATTGGCAATAAAATCAAACCTCTAGTAAATGTTTGGTTAAGCTTCACTTATTGTTTGATTGACTTAATGTTTAAATCTATCTTTTGTTTTTTAGATTTCTGTATTGGTTGTACTCGCTACCTTCC
>JABCMJ010009154.1:0-27359 GCA_014822125.1 Arbutus unedo | reverse complement strand
GGAGGGGTGGAGAGGGGTCACCTTGTTATAAGATAATTCGGATAAAAAAACTTCTCCTAAAATTTTGAAAAAATTAAAATATTAAGTTTCTTAAAATTTTATTATTAAACCGACTTAATACGTTTTTACTTAACTTATTCTATTTTAAGTGTTGAAAATCAGTTATCAAACTAATGTGTAGAGAGAGAAAGAGAGAGAGAGAAGAGGGAGAGGGGAATAATTGAGCAAAATACTGTGGGAAGGGGTTTGGTTTTATCTCAACAGCTTTAATTTGGATGTTGTCCCATGGATTCAAAGGCTTTTTCCAGTGGTGACTAGCCATTAGAGGTTCAGCTTTTGGATCCGAACAGTGAGCTCACCAGATACCAGTGCTGAAAAGCTAACTAGCCATTACATGTATCTGAAATCAATAAACTGAATAGACAAACTTTATTTATGCCCATTCATTTCCTTCCCCTTTTCTTCACAGCAACCAAACAAAAGCTAGACAATAGAACTCAAAATAGATGATTTTTGTTTCTCATTCCTTTTCTATTTCTTTCTTCTTTCTAACAAGAAGTCCAAGAATCGGACAAGTATAAAAGAATTCAGACCATGGTTTGTTAAGATAATTTGACCTTCCCAAACATCTAATTTTTTCCTTTTCTGCCACCATTCACATATGTTCATCTTTATATAAGAATATTGTATGATAGCATATACAGGATATGGCGCAGGCTCAAAGATAAATGAGATGCATTTACTCCACTTTGTTGCAGTTTTTTTTTTAGTGAATTTAGACACCATAGGGATGATGATCTTGAGTAGAAGCATGATGCAAATTAGCAGCATGTGGTTTGATGTCTCTACTCCGCATGTAAGTCAGGAACTGACCAGGTAGCTCTTCCAACAGACCCTGAACAACCGATATCTGTCCACCTGCAAGGGAAAACAAAATTGAGGTACAAACTTGCTTGATAGATTGAAGAGACACGCAAAGGGCAGAACACCAGAAAATAACTTCCAAGTTAAAGCCAACCTCATAAAGCCAAGGAGATAGGGGGAGAGTGGGGACATAAAAGCTAGAATCACGTGAAATCGAACACAGGTCTCTTTCATCTATGTTTGATAACCCAGTTCAGATTGTGAAACAGACCATTCTTAGCTCCTTTTTTTAATTCAGTAACCAGAGAAGAAAATTAGGTGAGCGACCATTCTTAGCTTTGTCGAGACTCTCCCTCACATTCAGTAGTGCACATTAACAATTCAGCTAATAGTGACCATTCTTTTCCCAGTCCACCAAGGTTTCCTACTGGTTGTGGATTCAAATTTTCTGACCCATGGGAAGTTGAATAAGAGTAAAATCATTTTGAGACTAACCAAAAAAAAAAGGGCTATGGGAAGGGTAAGCCTGGAGACAATACTAGCCTTGCCCTTTATTTGTATAAAGTAGCCGCTCTTCTTATTAGATTAAACCTGTCTGATCGACCTAGATTAAAACTGAATACTCATGCTTTACAGCTCTAGCTTCTACGGTAACCTAGGATCTCAACTTCATGCTTATTTTCAATAATTGCTTACCAAAATCAAAAAATTCAAGCACCGAAGAAGCTGTACTAATTAGCCCAGAGTTTGTTTTCTAAACTACAAGTTCCCATCTTCGTAGGTAGCAATTTTCAACCCCACTAGGACAGTACAACTCCATAGGTAGCAAGTTCCAGTAATCTTAATTGGTTCGGTAGTAAGTAGATTGATTAGTTAATCAGTAATTAGTGGTTTCATCAACATAGAAACTACCATAACTGTAGCTTTTTTAATCAGCTTTGTGGTGCATGTGTTATGTTTGTGTGTGTAACGACCCGCTCCCGCCTTGCACAATACTATCCGTTTTGACCGCCCAAATTCCATGGACTTCCAATAGGTCACTCATTTTTGCATTGCTGTAGGATGAGCAGGCTTAATTGTAAACTTCTATTGGACTTTGGTGTCTTCACGGCTTTAAAAGACCTTGTACAGAGTAGAGTCATGATTTATCATGTATAGCATTGAAAATCGGGAGGAATTTTTCAACCCTCGATAATATAGAAATTGAATGGGAGCATGTAAGGATACCTAGATCACCACCACAAGGACATGACGTCATTTGGGTCATCGTTGATCGTTTGCCCAAAGCTGCTCACTTACTGCAGTGAGTCTCAGATACGATGGATCAATATAATTGACTATCTTCAAGACCATACAATTGCACATAGCACTATACCAACTCCTTTCCCTTCATAGTTTTGGTAAAGCTTGCGATCTGCATTATGAACCGATCTATGTTTAAACTTCCCTTCATAGTCTTGGCAAAACTTTTAATCTGCGTTATGAATCAATCTATGTTTAAACAAAGTCTCATCCCCAAATAGAGGGGCAGTCTGAGAGGATGATCCACACCTTAGAATTTCAAGCTTTGCTTACAATCACACCTATCGAGAGAGTATCCAAATGGCTCCTTGTGAGGTACTCTATGGACGATTGTGTTGATCACCGATCTGTTGGACCGATGCTGGTGAAACCAGCTTGTTAGGGCCTAAACTAGTATTAGAAGCACGGAGAAGGTGAAACTAATACATCAACGGCTAATGACCACTCAAAGTTGACACAAGTGTTATGCAGATAGAGGGAATAGGACTACGAGCTATAGCGACAGAGATCACATGCTTTTGAAGATTCAGCATTGCGAGAAGTTAGTGTTTTTGGAAGAAGGGAAAACTATCACCTCAACATCATACCAATTGAAGTCCTGCAGAATGTGAGGAAGTAGCTTACCGATTAGCTCTGTCATCTCAACTGGCTATAAGTACACAATGTGTTCTTTTCTACCGAAGGACTTCTAGGAGAAAGTCACATTGAAAAAGGATGCTAATATGCTACTTAGGAAGAGAGTGCAACCAGAATCGTGGAGAAAAGAACCCATGGTGCAAAGCTCTTCATGTTAGTAGGGTTTTGTGCCATCATCAAGGGATCAAAGAGTCAACATGGGAGCCAAAGAATGCCATGTGGGAGAATCATCCTCAACTATTTGAAATTAGAGGTGCAACTTTAAATTTCGAAGACAAAATTGTAGTATAAAGTGCAGATAGTCATCCCATGAGTTTCTAATGAAAGTAATTTTTACTCAGTTGGGTCCCAAGTACATAGCGTACATTTTACTTTCAACCGACCCCATGGAGACTTAAATCCCCATAGACCTGTCCCTATCAAATTTCTTTATATTCCTGCAGTTCGGTGTTGGGCCCAAGAGTAATTATCATGGCAGTGATATTAATATCACTAAGAGAGGGAAACGGTGAAGAACACACTAGATCCTCTTCATCACCAGAGCATTCACAAGCCTTGAGCAACCCAAGCTCTCCCATATCCCCACCCCCAATCGATCATTCAAGGTTGGAGAACCGAACCCAAACCTTTTCCTTTGTCTTTTGTAAGTATATGGAGCTCCAATGGGATCCAATATCAGAAACATAGCAAACTAGAAGATGAGAAAAACTGTTGAACATCGGATCTCATCGTCAGACGTCCATTCCCTTGACAAGATGTCCACCTCTCTGACAGTTCAGTTCCTGTCAAAAGGAGTTAACTAGTGGAAGGAAGTGCTTCACCCCTGAACCGTGGGCATTCTAAACTCAAGTCTGGTGCTAAGTTGTTCTCGGTGTCAATAAAAGGAATGCCAGAGGACTTACAGAAAATTTTGGCACTTGATCAATGACAAATTTTATAGAAAGGGAGACAAATGTGATAGTTATCATTTGCTTGAATTACCCAGATCCAATAGTCAGATCCTGATAGAAAGAATTTTTGGTAAACTGCTTCTGTTTTGGACAGATTTTGTCTCGTAGCATTTTTATTCTAATTAGAAGCATTACTAGGTCATGTTCGTCATAAAAAATGTTTTCCAACATCTTGAACTATCACTATGTGGAATATTGTAGATTTAAAGTGTTTGATATGATGCTGGACTGACTGTCAGGGATAATACTTGCTGAAAATTTACTGAACTTACGCCATTAACTTGTTTATGCAAAGATGCTGTATGTCATGCCTAGTAACCATTGCTAGTCCTAGAAATTAATTTTCATGCAATCATTTGTCATCTAAATTAGCTTTTTGGTATGTGATTTATGAGCAGTTGACTTACCATGAGTTGAGGATGTTCTGATGATGAAATACAGACTACTAAGTTACCGTTATTTAAACAAATTGAGAATTTATCATCTAAGCCCACCCTTTGTTTCCCTAAAGACTTCGGAAATATGCATTTGAACGAACTTCATACATGGTAGCTACGTGACTGAGAGAGCGATGGTGATTACATTGAAGGGTAAATTACTTCAATAGTCCCTGTAATTTGGCTCTGGTCTCACTTTGGTCCCTACCATTTAAAATGGCTCGATTTTGACCTTCAATTTACGTTTTTGCTTCAATCAAGGACAATAAATAACGGCCGTTTGTTTTTTTAACAGGAGCCAAATTCTGAATTTGATATTGTTAAACAATAAACTAGAAATGGAAAGAAGATTGATCTTTGGATAAGGGTGGATTCATTTTGGCATCAGTGATTGATTTTAGTATAAGCCTGGGTTAGTTTTGGAATAAGATTGGAGGATCTTCAATGGATTATTATTCGTTAACCTTGGGATGACACTGCATTGTCCAGTACCAACTGGTGTACACATAAGAGTTGACATGCAAGTCAAGTGCATCTCCATGGATAGAGTGCGCTCAAGGTTTAAGTTAAGTCCCACGTGGGTAGTGGATGCATCGACCTGAGCAATTAACTTGGACGTAATCATCATGTCAGTCATGTTGCGGTACCAGGGAGTAGGGAAGGGGCTGAATCGAATAGAGTGCAATCGGATTGGTGGTTTGGGTTAGAATGGATTCTCTATAGAGAGATTGTAGAAGAAAACCAAATTTCGATACACTAATTGCTGAATAAACCTTGTTCCACTTGTCACCATGTTATATGTTTAATGTTCTCATTAATGGTACTATTCTTGTATTAATATTACTTGGGGTTTGGTACAATTCTTTACAAGGAATTACTAAGCTCAATCACTCATTGTACAATGTTGTCTTGTTATCCAATGCCAGGTACCGAGGAAGATGGAGGAGAAGGGTTAGTGGAACCATGGCTAACTTGACCCTTAGTTAGCTCTGCATTTCCTTTTCGCAAACTATTTATTTGGTAATGCTATATCTAATTTTCCGTAGAACAAGTCTAGAAATTCTATGGGCACGTAGGAGAGGTCGCTCAGGATCATATACTAGTTTGAGAGATAATAATTAATCAATGTAGGACAAAGTCTAACATAACATTAACAAACAAACCAAGAAAAATAAGGAAATAAGTGCTTGGAACCTTATTTTAGAAAACAAAACCCCGAGAAATCAAGGGAACTAAATAGTGATTAATCAAAATACCCAAATTGCAGAACACTCCAAACCTGAATATCATCCAGTCTTTGAAATACAATAAACCAAACGACTATGAAGTATGAAACTCACCATGCATGTCACGCATTGGAACAAACTGTACAATATCCCGTGTAGCTACCCTTCCTGTAGAACTCTCCAATCGATGTCCATTGTCAGCATCAAGTATCTGCCAGAACAATTGTACCACAAAACCAAACATTGGAGAGAATTTTGAGGAATAAACATTCCATATTTTTCAGGGAATGGTTAGGGTAACAAATTATTAAAAGAAGCAAAATCAGGTATCCGTAGCAGAAACCTAGGGTATACCTCCATTTGTTTAAAATCTGCACCACCCACTCCAACAATCAGAACTGAAAAGGGTAGATCAGATGCTCTTACCAATGCATCTTTAGTTTCCTGGAGATCAGTAAGGACTCCATCCTGCAAAAATCATCAAATAAAATAGTTTTGCCAAAACTATAAGATTGAAAAACAAAGGGAAGGGAAAACTGATCTCATTGTTCCTATACCGTTATAATAAGCAGTACAAAATACTTGCTGCTGTTGTAAGAGAGCGAACGACCAGCAATTTCTGCAGCTGTGTTGATCACATGACCGAATAAAGTGGGTCCAGCAAGTGTAACATTGTGCAAAGCCCTGGCATAAGAAGCCATGATGCCTTCTACTCCTTCAACCTATTGAAAGAGGAAAAAATTAGGATTCAACAAACTCCGATATACATGTCTATACATGTATATATATAAATCCTAATTGCACGCAACAGGTGTTTATGGTTTTATTATGGACAAACTGTGCTGTTACCACTCAAATCATTCACCGGGAAGAGAATTTGCAAGGTGGATTACTGCCACTGAAAATCAAGATTAACTATCTGGTACTATGACATGAAATATAATAGGCCCAAAACAATTAATAAAACAGCGAGACATATCTTCTTATGCTCCTCTGGTAAAGGCACAATAAGGCCCTCTAAAGCTTGATCTGGGGCAGATAAATGCCAAAAGATAAAGAAATCAACACAACATCACTAGTGACTTTACCCTTCTACTAATAAGTTAATCGATCAAACGTCATCAGATTGCCACATTCCTGAAGGCTGCAATAATATTCCCGGTAAAGTGGTATCAACCAGCACATCAGGTCATAATTCACATTGAAGATACCACTTAAAACAGATGGACCAAAATTGGTGTCATAGTATTCTAACTTCTGTATAAGACAAGCAAAAGTAAGCCAGTTTTGTCCCCGTTAATGGGGTCAACGAAGGATGTCCCCGTTAATGGGGTCAAGGAAAGATAGATTGGGTACAAACCTCACTCCAACATTATTCGCTCAAAGAGGCTGTCCTTGTATTCTAAACTGAAATGTGAAGGTTAATGGGGCGAGTATTACCCAGTAAACTAGTGGCCCTCGTGAACTTTTTAACACAAATGATGATAAGAGATGAGTACATGCTGAATCAATTTCTTTTGCAGGCCAATCACACAAAGGATCTACCTTAAAATGAAAGACCTACGCCTGAGTCAGGTATGCAATCAGAAATTAAGGGGAAAAAAGTGTACAGGGATTAATTGATTAAACCATAATATATATAGAGTTGACTACAAAGGGAAAAGACTAAACTACCTTCATGCCCTAATACTAAACATAACCATATTTATATATATAACGCTCCCCCCTTAAACTGGGACATAGATATCACATAGACCCAACTTGTTATACAGTGGTTCCAATCATGGCTTGCACAATGGCTTGGTAAAGATATTGGCTAATTGAGCTCCTATCGACATAAAAAGAGTAGCAATTACATCACTATCCACCTTTTTCTCGAACAAGATGGCAATTCACTTCAATATGCTCAGTCCTGTCATGAAAAATTGGATTGGATGCAACGTGAATGACAACTTGGCTATCACAGTACATATTTATGGGCAACTGAACACCAAAAACTATCTCGTTGAGAAAGGACCGTACCCAAATAATCTCATATGTAATGTGTGCCACATCACGGTACTTAGCTTCTCCACTCAATCTCGCAAAACAACTGTTTGTTCCTTATTTTTTCAAGTAACAAGGTTACCTTCTACGAACACACAGTAGCCAATATGGATCTCTTGTCAGAAGGTTCTCTTACCTAGTCTGAATTAATAAATGCCTCAAGACGTAAATGATCTCTTCCATATCTGTCTTGCTCGTTGTCACCTATAAAATAGACTCTGTCCTCGATGAGCCTTAAAATACTTTACAGTATGAAGAACAGCCTCCCAATGAAGAAGTTGAGGTGCATACATAAAGTGACTCAACAAATTAACTGCATATGAAATGTCAAAACGCGTGATAGTAAAATAATTTAACTTATCAACTAATCGACGATATTGATCAAGACTGGGAAGTAACTCCCCCGATCAACACGAAGTTTGACATTGGGATCGATAGAAGTATCCACAGGTCTTGATCCCAATAAGTGAGTCTCCTCTAAAATATCCAGAATATAATTATGTTGAGACAAACTAATTTCATCCTTTGATTGAGTCACTTCAATACCTAAGAAATATCGTAGTCTGCCCAAATTCTTGGTATGGAATTGTTATTGCAGGAACTCTTTCAACGCAGCAATGCCTTGCCAATCGTCACCCGTAATGATGATATCATCGATATACACAA
The DNA here is from genome assembly GCA_014822125.1 of Arbutus unedo. Lineage (NCBI taxonomy): Eukaryota > Viridiplantae > Streptophyta > Magnoliopsida > Ericales > Ericaceae > Arbutus > Arbutus unedo. The sequence goes on along the minus strand of JABCMJ010009154.1, from coordinate 19,232 downwards.
TTAGTAATATTTTTCCCTAGTCAGATGTGAGACTGAATGATCTGACTGACAATGACGCATGCCAAACTGTAAGACAACCTTACTAAACTTGCCAAACCAAGCTCTAGGGGATGTTTGAGGTCATACATACCCTTCCAAAGGCGACATACCTTCGTCCACTTTTCCTGAGCAACAAGCCCAAGTGGTTGCTCTATGTATACCTCTTCAGGAAGATAATTATGTAAAAATGCATTCTTAATATCGAGTTGGAAAAAGAGCCAACCAATATTGGCAACAAGAGGGATAAAAAGCCGAATAGAACCAATCTTGGCCACTAGAGAAAAAGTCGCAACAATCTACACCATAGGTTTGAGTATAGCCCTTGGCAATAAGGCGGGCTTCGTACTACTCAACGAAGCCATCTTGATGATTTTGAAGTGAACACCTAGCTACACCTGACCATGGTCTCACCAGGAGGAAGAGGACCAAACTCCTAAGTTCGGTTATGATGAAGAACAAACATCTCATCATCCATAAATGTCTGCCACTAAAAAATGGACAAAGCCTCCTTAGTAGTGTTAGGAACAAAGAAAGATGAAATTGAAGTAGCAAAGGCACGGAGTGATGGACTTAAGTGATCACAGGAAACATAATGTGTAATGACATGGGAAGTATAAGTACAAGTAAGAGTGCCTTTGCAAAGTTTCATAGGAAGGGATTCAGTTACCAGGATTTGGCAATGGTGAAGAAGATGGAGCAGACCGTTAAGGAGGAGCGGGAGGTGCTTTAGAGCGACAAACATACACCTGCAATTGTGGCGACAAGCAAAGTGGTGAAGTCAGTGGCATGGAGGAATCTGAGGTGAGCATGTATTGAGACGGGTCAGCAGGTGGAGAACTTGAGGAAAAAAGATATAAAGACTCGTTAAAAGTGACATTAGTAAAGACAAAGTAACGAAGAAGAGAAGGAGAGTAACACTTGTAACCTTGTTGGGTGCGAGAGTATCCCAAAAAGACACGTTTGATTGACTAAGAATCAAGTTTGTAAGGGCCAGGATCAAGGGCATGAACATAACATGCAGACTCAAAGACCTTAATCGGTAAGGAATGAAGAGGACGGTTTGGAAAGAGAACACTGTAAGGTATCTGACACCCTAAGACTGTAGATAACATCTAGTCGACAAGATAACCTGTAGTGAGAACTGCATCACTCCAAAACGAATTAGGTAATTGCATTTGAAATAACAGACCCCACATCTAAAATAACAAGTGTCATAACTTGCGTTCGGAAACTCTATTTTGTTGGGGAGTCCGAGCACAAGAGGACTGATGAATACTGATGAATAATACCATAGTCATTTAAAAAATATAGATAAAACATCAAGAAAATATTCTCAAGCATTATCAGACTGAAAAATAGGAATAAGAACATCAAATTGAGTTTTATTTCCATATAAAATTATTTATAAATGGAGTACAACTTTGACTGCTCTTTTATGAGATAAACATAAGTAATATGAGAATAATCATGCACAAAATACCAAAACACTGAAAACCAAGATGCGAGGAAAGCATGCATGGGACCCCAAATATCAAAATGAAGTAACTGAAACGGACTAGACACGCGACTCTCTAACCTATGGGAGAATGAGACACGATGGTGTTTACTAAACTCACACTTCACAAGGAAGGACCTCCACTCAACCACAAGATGGGACCAATTGTTTAAAGAACGATGCATGACCAAGCCTAGAATGATTTTATATGGTGTAGGAGAGAACTGAAGAGCTATCGAGCATGTAAGGTTAGCATCACCAAAGTAGTACTAATCGCCAAACTCAGCTCTGCACCAATCTTCCTCCCCGTCTTGAGATCTTAAAAAAACACAACAATCAAGAAAAAAAGTAACTGAGCAATTCAAGACTTTAGTAATTTTACTGACAGACATAAGACTAAACAGAAAAAATGGAACACATAAAAGAGTAGCAAGACAGGGAAGAGGTTGACCTTTCTGAACAAATGTAGCAGTAAAAGATGAGGGCATCTGGGGTGGAAACTAGGCAACGATACTACTCTGGAATGGTTACCACACAAGCTCCTGAGATAGATGAACTAGGAGGCTGCGGAAGCTAGTGACTATCACCCTATATATGTGTAACCTAGTATGCAGATGGGTGATCGTGAAGATCCCAATAATACTCAATAGTGTGGTTATCATTGTTGCAATGAGTGCAACGACGAGTCCCACGTCCACGACCACCGCCTCCCTGATGTATGACCTCCATGACTAGAATCACAACCAAAACCACGGCCTCCACAGCTAAATTTACCATAGCTACCTCCCCTTGACTGTCAACCACTATGACCAAAATTACTAGAAACAGTAGCTGCTAAAGCTGATCGATCAGTAGACACACTAGAAACTAAAACAGAATCAGACATAAATGCTTGACGAATATGGCTGAAAATCTCGCTGAGAGAAGATAAGTCTCTCGCATCCAGAAACTGTGAATGAACGGGATCATAAGAGGAAGGTAACCCAGCTAGCAACTGAGCCACATGCATTGACTCACGTTGTCTAATATTTGCAGAAATTGGTTAACAGATGTTAAGTTCCTTGCAAATAATATGAAACTTAGCATAATAATCATCGAGAGACAAATCACCAAATGCAGAGGAGAAATAAGTATGATGAAGATCGTAAGTCCTGGATATAGATCCTAAGTCCGACGCCAAACAAGTTTGGACGTGTGTTAAGAAAATAGATTACCACTAATCTGAGACTCCATACTGTTCCACAACTGAATACGAATCCGAGCATCCTCGGCAGTCCAAGTATCATACTTAGTATCAATTGCTGCTAGGGGATCATCAATCAAAAAACTATATTGTACGTTGCCAATGTTGTACACCTCAATAACCTTAACCCAAGTGGGATAAGTTTTACCATTGAGTCTTGTGGAGGTGATAAAAAACATTCAGGATACCAAGTAGAGGCCGAAAAAGTAGAAGTAGAAACCATCACATTGTCTCTAATCAAGCTACCAACAACCAACCAACTAAGAACTGATGAACTCGTCACCAACAGAAACGCAACAACCGAGACTGATGTTAAGAACGAAAAATCAATAGCAATGGAGCATCATATTAACCAGAAGCCACATATCGATAGAAAAGAGACAATATCTGAAGAGAGCTCACATCTTTGTTGCAAACAACACAAATCGACGGAGAGAGAGTAGATTGGTCACTTCGAACATCTAAAAGCAGCAAAACCGAGAGTCGTTGAGAGAGAGACGTACATAGATGAACCACACGACTTTGATCGAGAATCAAAGGTGAGGCAGATCGCGATCATAGATCAAGAGTCCAACGCGATTGAGGAGTTCGAATGACTCTTACGAACCACGAGCAAGCACGCACAACAACGATGAATTGGTCGGCGGCCGACGATAGTGGAGGTAAGGACGCTGGTTGTGGGTTAGGATTAGGGTTTGAGCTTTGATAACATGTAATAAAAAATTAAGGAAAAAAGGTGTTTAGGGATTCACTGATTACACCCTAATACACACATAATGTATATAGAGACGGAAAAGACTTAACTACCCTCATGCCCTAATACTAAACATAACCATATCTATATATCTAACAAGGTACAACACTGCCTAGAACTACTAGAAAAGACATGAAAGAATCCTAACCAGTTGCCATAAGTCCACAATTTCTTCAAGCAATAATCATCCATATTCATTTATTCTTACATCAGTTATCAGAGTATCAAAAATACTGGGTTACTACACTAGGTTCTTTTAGCATAGGAAGTAGATTGCAATCGAGCGAAAAGGTGCAAGTTGATGAAACATGGAACACTCTCTAAAGATATGGTAAGGCTAAGCACAAATTGAAAGAGGACATGGTGATGTCGCTTAAGCCCTAGCAAGAAAGTTATACCTCGACGCCACCTGCATCTCCATTTAAGTTAAAACAATGAGATATGGAACCGTCATATGCCCTTCCACCAAAGCCCCAAGCAGGAAACCGCCTATCAGAGTCATAAAATTGTATAACCTCCCCAACCTCCATAATGGCCTGTAAGGAGTTCAGCCAATAAATTATACATGCCCAATATTTTTCCCTCTAAAGAGGAAAAAAGCTGCAGTTATTCATTTTTATCATAATAAAAAGTACTCATCAGAATATCAGGAAAGTGAGGACAGAAGTCAAGCCTTTAACCAAGTATCATGGCTTCCTGAAGCCAATGCACGGTGGCTAGCAGTCAGGTAAAATTACCATCTCTCGTCCACCATTTAAGACGGGAAAAATTCAAATAATTCTAATGAAAGGATGATCCGAGATGTGGGAACAATTAAGGTCACACCACCTCACCTGCTGGTAGGCATTAACCCGCCCTGTAGGATCAATGTAATGCAAAGAATCTGGACGTAGCGGATTCCCATTTGAAGCTGGTAAAAGTACAAACTTCAGCGTATGAACCAAGTACAAAAGTTAATTACAATATTCCCAAGCAGTCAAAAGGCAATTACCAGTAAAATCAACAGCTACCATAAAGTTCAGCTCAAATCCACTAGAGATATAATCAAGAAAACTGTTCAGTTTCTTCTCACAAAAGCTATCCACAAGAAGTTGGCCCTTCAGGACCTATATAGACGTAGTTACAAGGTGTATTTAGAAATTTGGGACTGATTGTAGCTGAACCGTTCCAAGTCTAAGGCAAATACCTTCTCATGAGTTCGGTGACGAGAAGATGGCGAGATAAGATTTGCACCAATTTTTTCTTCGTGAATTTTTTCGAGATCTGCCACTGACTTTTGCAGCTTACTGTCAAAAATAAAATGCAGATTTTTAGTGCTATGACCCAGACTGAAAATGATAGAAGAAGGAACTTACTGAAAAGCAAAAATTAATGATTCATTGGTAAGGATGGCGAAAGAAAACAAGAAATATAATACAAAATTGACTGCCAATCCATTGAACAGTTACCCGATTAGTACATGATTGCCATTGCCATTGAAATCAAAACACTCGATAACCAATGGGTTCTCCTGCACCGAATTAAATTGTTATCAATCAACACGCAAAACAAAAAGGTATCAGTTACCTGTAGCCTTATCATCCTAGAGTAGTGGTTAAACCTCTGGGTTCTGATCACAAGGTTTTTTGTTTGTTGAAGTGATGTTTAGGTGTCTTTTCATTTACAAGTGTTAAAAAAAAATTCTGAGGGCCCATTAAAGGCAGCTCTTAGATTACTTCTCAAGTAACAGAGGACTACCACAGACACCAAACCGAAGCCAATTTGGTCTGGCTTCTGACAAAAAGAAGGCTTACCTTGCTTCCAAATTGCTGTGTCGTGAGAGACAGGGGCTTCCAAATTGGATTCAAGTTGTTCTTCACAACTTCTGTTTTACAAATTGGAACAGAACCTCCATTCTCAACAATCCGAGATATCCTTAAGAAAGGATCCTAAAAGTGAGTTAAAACAAGAAAAATAAGAACAAAAAGATACCATAATTCAATAAAATTCATAGCCTCATAGGTACTGCTTAATATACGTACACTCATTGAAAATAGGTCCTTGTTTTCCAAGTGTGAACAACGAAATGTTATCTCAACAGCATTCCTTGAAGCAACAGTTTCCTCTGCATGGACAGTAACTGTCCCCAAGTTTTTCAGACCACTGCGCCCATCTTTGTTGGTAAGCTTTAGAGTCAAACTCTGACTTTGCTTAGTAACTATCTGCCATTAATTAAGAAAGGGGAATTTAGAGGTATACTAGGATAAAGAATCTCAATTTGATTTTAATGGAAAAAAAGGAAAACATATAGAATCAATGAGCCTCCTGTTCCTGTATATGAACTTTGTAAGAACTGATGAGAGAGAACAATCACAAGGAAATGCCTCTTAGAAAATAAATTAGTGCACAGGTACATATACACACCAATCATACCGTTTCTTATCAAAAACCCTCCACTCCTAGTTTTTTTTCTCCGCAGTTTGGAAGGATATACAAGCCTTTCAAACTAATGGGAGGTAGCAAGCATCTCCCCAAAATACAACGACTGCCAAATGCTTGGCACGTGGCTCGCCATACCGCTCCAACTTGAATTTGTTTACATCTAATAGCTAAGTGGTGATTCTCAAGTCAACAAACCAATATGTGGTGCGAAAGATGAGGGCCCCATAATTTAGCAAAACATGTACTGCTAAGATACCTTAGCTCTGTTGTGCTTACATTGGCACTCCATAATAATTCAAAATTTCAAAGGATTCAATGGAGTGGCACGAATCTCTGGGGCTTGCCTTATGATAGAATACTTATCATGTGAATAACGTTACATCACTAGGATAAAGGAGCCTCTTCTGGTTACTGAAAACTGAGGTACTTTGGATACTTGAGAGGAAACACGTGTCTATCACTTCTAAATACGTGAAACACATTAACAAAGTTGAGAGAAAAAACTGAAGGCAAATAATTAAGATACTGATAATGTGCATCTAAACCGATTTGTGTCTCTTCCTTCGGCCTTCTGATATAGGAATACAGGAAAATTTCTTTCTATTTCCATAAATAGATTCGTAACATAAGCAACAAAGAGTATCATTTTTCTCAAGTAGACAAATAAAAGGGATTTGAGTTGTTATTGTGACTTATTCTTTTGGAAATTTGAGTCAGGGAGTCCCAAGTCATATCATATCATGTATCTGGCCACTCCATGCTTTTTACTGAACATAAGGTTTCATACATAAGTAACATAACAGTTATGCCAAGTATGTTTTCTGTATCCATGGGCCAGTACTTTCCTACTTCTAGCAGATTATCACACAAGGAACAAAACATGTCAACGCTTACAAAATACTTGCATTTTCACTTGTAAAATTGGACACACTTTTATTGCATTAGATAACTTTACCCAAAAACAGAGAACTACTGTAGCAGGTAATACATCGCAAAATCATAAGGATGAAATAGAATAAAAATTTTGAATGGTTATTATTCAATGGCAAATTACCTCAGAGAGAACGCAATTGGCTTCACCGAGAAATTCTTGATCTTCCAACTTCAACATCTGCAAGATATCGTACATTTAATATTCACCTTCAGCAATTTCTTGATAAACTCTTATGGTGAAAAGCTTCTAAAACGTATCAATTCAGAGAGATGGGAACGAGAAACCTTCTGACCATTGAGCACCACATGTAGGAGTATACAAAAGTAAAATAATTCATTGCAACAAAAACTATCATGACATCAATTTATCCTACTAAACAGCCGGGCACAAGATTAAGGTTTTCCCTTATGAAGCACAAAAACTATTATGTCAGACAATTGTGAACATGTATGGGCCATTCCGTGTGGCCTGTCCATTAGATTCTCTAATATTTTTTAAGGTTGGACAAGATAGGGACACAACAGGGTGACTTGTGAATTTAATAGTTTTTTGGGGTAGATGTTTATAATTTTAGAAGTATTAGTCCAAAAGTGTAAACAAAATATTTATTTGTGTATATAGACATTTACCATCAGTTCGATAACGCGTTCGAAAGCTATAAAAAAATATTTAATGACTACAATCTAAGAATGCGTAACTGAAAAAATCACTGTACACCCGCCGCATCCGTCTCCCCGTTTTTTGAGAATTTTCGTGTCTTGTGTCCCTGTCTGTATCCATGCTTCATAGGTTGCCCAATCTGACCAAGCATAGGGTTTTTGAATTGCGAAAGTAGTCTATCCGCTTGCAGGGTGAGGCTAGGTATATCCAACCCTTACTCAGACCCCATAGTAGCTAAGCCTCGAGCACTGGATAGTATTTTTTTTTTTTTTTTGAAGTTATGCTCCTAAAGTCAGGGATCAAGGTGACTTAATCCTGTCTGGTCTACAATACAGATATCTTTTCAAGCTCAAGGACTAATAACTATAGAGTTCCGATAAAATGTCAGAATCAAAGAAAAGAAACAAACAAACGAAAAAACCTCGATATTAGATGTTTACTTCATATATATTAAGAAGATGGTTGAGAGAGAGAGAGAGAGAGAGAGAGAGAGGGAGGCTAATCTCAAAATGAAAACGCGTTGGAATAAGAATATACTTTAATGACTGGGGTCAAGCACAAATACCAAAACTTCATTTCCTTCTGTTGTCTCAATTAGCACAATGCAAACATTTCAGAAACTATTTGACAACGTTTTCCAAATTCATAAACACAAGCTGAAACTACAATGGATGTATAAAAGCTTGATAAGCAGTTAGTTAACGGTATCCGACTCGATCCATTCACAGAAAGACATTTAGAAGTAAGTGTAACCATAACCAAACAAATTACTAGATCTTTTTCGTGATGTCACGCCCTTACAAAATCTTATATGCTTGCATTTGATGTTTGTATTACGACTATTATCATTAGTATCTGAATTGCCAAATACATTTACTTCTGAAATACAGGTTAGTATGATTCTACACCAACATTGATCATATCCGTGACTAGACCAAATACAGATATTGATGGCTAATTCACCTTCAGTGTCAACATTGATCTTATGTGTGTCTGTCAACTTTTTGTAACCTTTCTGTAGATGGTTTCCTGTCTAATCGAAATATCAATGTCAGCTGCTAGTTCTTATTTAGTTATTTGTTTTCTCTTTTGACGATGCGGGGATGGCTTTAAGAGAATGGAAATTTACAGTATCTTTAAGCCTTTGGAAACAAAACTGTACAACAAGAAAATCGCTACTAATATCTCCCAAGTTAAGTACCAGTCAAAATTCACAGCAACGGTACGTCTCACACCCAGGAGCAAACCTGTCAAATCACGAATGGAATCTATTTTTTCTGAATCGTGAATTGTTATAATTTGGTTAGAACCAGAAGTAAGTAGATTAAAAAAAATCTAACCAATCAGACATCAGCTATGTAGCACGGACACGGACACGGACACGGACATGGATACAGAACACGGGAATTTTTAAGAAAATGGGGACACGGTTTTTCATTAGCGGACGAAGCATATCGAAATTGATTGTCACTTTGTTCGTCAACACCTTCAGTCCGGCACCATTGATCTACCTTTTGTTCCCTCCACGCTTCAATTAACTAATTTCTTTACTAAGACTCACACATCTTCTCGGTTTCGCTTTCTCCTCAGCAACCTCACGAAGCTCTCCGCCCTCACAGCCTGCGGTTTGGGGAGGGTGGGGGGTTGTGTGAATTAGGATAGTAGTATTTTATCTTGTTTATCCTTTCGGTGTATTTATCTTCGTATTTATCGCTTAGTTAGGATAGTTTTATCTTTTATTTTCTGTGTTCTATTTTATCTATGTGTTTTATTTTCTCTGCCCAAAACAGTTCCTTTGGTTGCATACCTCCAAGGCCGTTCCGAACACTAGTACCCATTTGTTCTGTATACCAATGTTGATAACATCTGCTAGCATTCAATGAAGCCCAGTCTTATTTTAAACCAGTGCACATATACACATTTGGATGTCTTGTCCACTTCAAAACTTTTTGTACAATTTAACATTGTATTACTTGATACATTTTCCCTCAGTTACTCATTTGGAAATGCTCAATCATTACAAAAGGCAACATAAGGTAAAATGTTGACGCATTATCAAATTGAGAACAGATCTCAGCTACGATATTGAAGATAATTAAATTTTCGTATTGTAAGAACAAATGAACCTGCAAGCAAAAACCAGAACACACCTTCACAGGTAAATTGTGGTATCTTGTGTCAACATCGTACACATGGAAGCTGCCAAAATAAAATGAACAGATATTCGTGACAAAAATTATCAACACTTAAGAGAAAAGCGATTAATAACAATGAAAGGCAGTGAATAAAAAGCGTACACCAAGGGCTGTAGTATCTCGAACTGATAAGTAACATTAATTTTCTCAATCCATGCAGGATCCAAAGAATTCATTATCACTTCGGAGCGACCAACCTCCTCCAGTGATCCATCCGTTTTCCTTATGTAAACTACTGCCATAGGATCACTCTGCAATGAAAACAATATACTTGACCTTAAACAATCTTAGGGCAATGCTTGATAAAATAAATATGCAAATGTTAAAGAGTAAATCACTTAGCCAAGGGCCCATCGGCTCTCTATTTTGTCGTTATCTAAATTGCTGAACCAAATAAGTACTTCAAGTGGATGGCTTTCTTGTAAACTTTAATTCAAACACCCAGTGGGTAATTTCTAGCGACATTTACCCAAAAGAAACTTGAACCACACTTCCCATGTTGTCTTGAGAACCCATAGAGGCTACTCACACATGCAATGCGTACCCTCCTTCCAATACATGTGAAAACCTCTACTGAGCACAATAGATGGTTCACATCACTAATTGAATAAATAAACTCTGGGTATATGTCTCAACCGAATAGCCTAAATCCCATGACTAACAAGTAACAATTCTTGCCTTGAAATTGAATAAATAAAAAAACACCATCCAAAATTTAATTTGAGAAGATAACATAATTATCCTGTGACATTACGGTGGATGGCTACGAGGAAACTAAAGAAACGGCCAACAGTATGTAAGGGTGATATAATCAAGATTCAAGAGTGCAATATCATAGATGAGGAAAGAGAACCTAATGACATCAAGTGTTTCACCTCGATCAGGCCGAGAAAGATTTAATGAGGCCACTGGAAGGTGTTTAATAATATCACCATGATCGTCATATCCTTCTAAGATGTAGTATAACACACACCGCATCATTGACACATAAATTTCGAGTAACCCTAGGTGTTGGCAGACCCCATAAATTAAAATCTGTAGGACTGATATGTAAATTCTCTGAGACCTGCTCGTCGTCTTAGATGTTTTGCATCAGGTGCGGAATAGATTGCTTTAACCCTGTGTATTTTTCTTCTCACGTATCATCTTTCCTTTTCAAAGGATTAGCTCCTACAGGATGGTTGGGACAGTTTTGCGTGAATTGAAGGTACACAAGCCACAACATGTGTCATTGTGGCACATATTATGAATAACTACAGTTAAAGTTCCACATTGACTAATTATTACCTTCAAAACTAGTATATGAGCTTGGACGGCCCCTCCACTCATAGCCATAAGGTTTTGAGATTGATACTTCTAACACAGTATGAGTATTGGGGTTTTGGTGAATTTTGGACAAGACTCTCTTGGTTGATTGCCCCGTTATTCGTGCCTTCAATGCACTTTGTTTCGTTATGATCCATGTGCTATGGATCCCTTGTTTACCTCTCCACATGTGCAGTTCAAGGGTTGCACGTGCAAGAGACAGATTTTGTCCCATATTGATATGAGCTTGGGCGGCATCTCCACTAATTGCCTACCAATTAGGTTTGAGTTGAATGCTTTTTTAACAACTACCATAGTAAGTTACCAAATAGTTTACCTAAGTCTATAGAATTTCTAGAAGTTACACCTAAGAATTTCTCGGCAGACGATAATCCCAAAGCCAGTATACACTAAGCCAACCAAGGTCCAAAGACATGACTTTCCAAAAATACCTAGCCAATAGGGAACTTAAACACATTAGTTCACAGTGGGCAGCAGCAGGAGATACCACTCTAGCTAATAACAGGTCGTTTTCTTGTCAGATTTGACATCAGCATCCAATTATAGTGGCAAATCTGCAAGGGGCAGGGAACAAGGAGTTTCAACCGTTACGAGCTCTTGGTTAGCATTCTTTCCAACATTCCTTTTATAACTTTTACATTAACTGCCAACATCAGTTTCACAAAGTTCAGCATTACTGTTAAACAAAAAAAAAAAAAAAAACAAAACAGCACAAGCAATCAGGTATTGATAGTGTCATGATCGGGAGGAGGCATATCAGCCACAAACATGATGACAGTCTCGTATGACATAAAGAAAAGTGACGAATCCATGATAAGACATTGCAAGCCACAAGCAAGATACAGTACTTAGATTCTATAAGTTTTTATCAATAAGAATAGCTTACCTTAGAAACAATGTCACGGTCGCGTAATTTTGAAGCCGATAAAGATAACTGCAGTTCACATTGAAACACATTATCACACCATATAACATAAAATTGACTAGACGGACTCTACAGAGGAAACAAAAGAAAAAGCTTTGTGCTGATGTTTAAGAGGTTTTAACATTTCACGGGGGTGAAAGGGAATGCAGTTAGTTGAGAAATTTGTGAACACATCCAAAAGAATGTAGCTGCATCTTGTACGAAGTAACCATTGGTTAATGTTTGTATAACAACCTGCGATGGGGGCTACAACTGTAAATGCATTGATTGCAATGCAACCACATTAAGGGGTACAAGGAGTGCAAAACATAAACAGCCAAAAGCAAGCCAAATTCCAATCTTCTGAATAAGGGTGTCCGAGTGGAGCAAGAACGTTGAGGTAGGCACATTTTCCGTCATTCACTTGCTCAATATTGAAAACTACGAGGAACACACTCCCCTTGTATGGGCAAACAGACGGTCACATGTGTTTGATGTGAGATCCTATCTCCAAGAAAGGGAAAAGATGTTTCTAAAAGGGCAACCACATGAAGGTTATTCCACTGTTTTACTCATCAGTGTATATTTATCCGGAATTGTGCAACTCCACCCTCATTTATCGTTGAAAGATAGAAGTGATTGTATCTTAAGTCCACATGTATGGTATGATTTTTCCAGCCTGGTTTAGAAAGTGATTGTAGGAAGAATAAATAAGAAAGAGAATAGTGAAGATTTAAGGAAAGGAAGCTTTATGGTAGAAAATATGTAAAGCATGTTATTGGGGTGGGCTATGTTTGTAGAAAGGATCAGTCTTTATCCATCCGGGTAATCAAGTAGGCTCCCAAGTAAGGTGACGAAAATGTTGGGACGTCGCGGCTGATCCATGCAAGAGTACTTTCCAAACTGCATGATGTTAAACATGACATTGTAAATGTCTACCCTCTCCTCCAAAGTAAAGTTTACAACATGTCGTTCTATTACAATACTACTCCCTCCGTCCCATTATGTTAGTCCACTTCAATGTATCAGACCTCACCGAAAATTGCCTATGTTTTTTAATTTAGAATACTACGATGCTATATTGACCTTATTTGATGGATCTCAATTAATTCTAACAAGACAGTTTTCAAAATCATAAGAACATTATTAATTGCAAAATAGATATAATTCTCGAAAGGTGAAATTGTATAATCAAGTTGGGACGAGGGATTACAAGCATATAGGATCTCCTTCACCCCTTTTATGTCACTTTATAAAATGTATGGTTTTCACTGCATGCAACAAATCCATAGAATACCAATCATAAATCAATATCACAAACTTTCTTGACAGTCAGCCCCCCTGACGCCAAATACTACAGCCGTAGAAGATTTTAGTTTCTTTACAAAATATGAAATTAGGGCTATGAAGCATTGGTACTTCTAAAACCTCGACATACACGTAACGTACGACGTACGGGGTATGGGTACTTTGCATGGTACTCACAAATACGTGCCAGGTATGCAAAACACATACGGAAAACTTTCTCTGTAGCTTTTGCTGTACCACAAAAGCACCCCAATCGATACCAAACTGTATGCATCTCAAAGATGAAACTAAGTTGAGAAGACATCCTTTTTCTATACTTTGGCATGGTTCTCGGATAAAGATTTAGGTTTGTAGTTTATTCAATATAATGGCATTGAAAACCTCTTTGTAGCTTAAGTTTGGCATTAAATCGTCATTTGGTCTTGGATTCTTAATCGCTCAGGTGATTTAGCTATTTTCCTTATTTTGAGTGTAATTCTTACGTGTATTATATTGCTCTAAGCTATACTCGTACCCTACGTTTTTTCAATTTTGTCGTATCGATTTACCCATACACGTGCTTCTTAGAATTAGGGTTTCTATATGAAGTGAAACAGTACCAAGAACAGAAAAGGAGAGAGCAAGAATAAGGGTTAGGGAAACTAATAACCCCTTCACCCCCTCAGCATCTTATATTACATAAAGACCGTCAATAAAAAGTAAACATAACACCAAGAAATAGAGCACTCTGACAAGTTTCAAAACAGATAAAGTCAAATATCAGCTTTCGGATTTAACATGCCAGTAGGACCTGATGACAAAGTCCACACAAGAAAAGACATGAGAGGCAAAAAGTAAAGGAATATCATGTTGTGGACCAAGATGTAACTTTTATGTTTCATGCCATGCTGGCCAGAATAAAATACATCCACAAACATTAAAGTTTCCCCTCACTTCTGTGACAAGGACTTCCAAGTCTGGAAGCAGCAGTTTTGACTTAATGTTAGAAGTCTAATTCGCAACTAAGTTCATAATAATCAGAATCTCGCATGGCTTTCATCAGTGGGGGCATCTCCAGGGTCACCTTATCCAGAGTCTATTGGGTTGGATCAGACAGAGAAGTGGGACAATATGAATTTCCGTCACATACTTCATCTGATTCATTTGGTTCATAACATTTAGTTTTTCTCCTAAACATTTGTTTTAAGAAATGGAAACACGCCAAGTCCATTGTACATCAGTTCTCCAGCAGGTCAGAAATACAATATCCTGTGGGATGCAAAATATACTACATATTCATATCTTCTACAGTGAATGCTGTACATGAAAGACCATTATACTCTATAATAAACCATAGATCCTTTTGAATTAGTCTTTAAAATCAACAATCAAACCAAAAAGGGCTTAATTTTCCAATCCATTAGGATCGATTATATGAATTTGTTCTATCCAGAGAGCATGTGTTCCGTTGTTGAAAATATTCATTCATATTGATTTGATTACAGTGTTTTTGAGAGAGAAATAAACATGCAAATTGATTAAAGGACTTATATTGAATAAATAAGTAGGAGACTAGAAGTTAATTATTGAGAGGGATTAGGAAATTCCATGTTCGCACATTCGCGAAGACGATCCAAAAAAAAAAAAAGCAGCAGAATAAATAACTGGGAAAAAAAGGACAACGTGGGTCACGGAAAGGGCAATGTTGATGTCTGACATACGGACAAACGCAATTAGGGTTTGCAGATTGACGACTGTCGTGCATGCCTATATAAATAACGATATATGCAACACACACACACACACACACACACACACACGAAGATATACCTGGATTTGGGTGAAGAGAGCGTAAAGACCTTTGGTCTTAAAGAAGAAGTCGACAGCGTCGTTGTTCCCGGCTCCACCACCACCATCATCATTCGTTGTCGCGTGTTGCGCCCCACCCACTGCCTGTTGCCCTCCCCTCACATCCGAACAACAACCCCCCATATCTCTCTCTCTCTCTCTCTCTCTCTCTCTCCCTCTCTACTGCAAATGTTTTTCTCTCTGTAAACTTCTGATTCCTCTAAACTCTGCCTATGCTTCTGATTCTTCTGAACAAAATAACATCTGCTCGTATAAATTTAATACTCTCTCTCTCTCTCTCCAATCCCGCAGTGTCTCTCGTCTCCGGCGCTTTTTTCTGGTAACGAAAAACTTGCAAGGTGCTAATCTTAAGCATTTACAATCTGTCTATGAATGTATAGATAGCCCATGCCGTTGCCAACTATTATGAACTGTTCCGGAACTTTCCAAGTTTCCAACGAAGAAAACACTGGTCAACCTTGTTTTGAACTTTTTCTACCTCTGTTGACCTCTATTCTATATTTAGGAGAATCTAAATTCAAACCTATGATCATTCAGAACATTACATTCCTACTTCATGTTGCTTGTCACAACATTGATTTGGATTCCTTTTTTGGCTAGGAGGACATTTACTTGTGAGCATTTTTTAATCCACTTATCAACATGTCTTTCCCCCATGTTGGATCTCCAATAATGGTGCACTATACTCTGCTGGGCCCGAATTCTTGAATCCCGCGTGAATTGTGAGAATACTCACAATCAAGTGACAAACAGATTTTGTGATGGAGAGTAGAAGGAATGGCTTTAAATTTCAGGATCCAAGCAAAGTTATCAATTTCGTATCGGCAAGCGTATTGATTTTGTTACTAGTACAGTACGTATCAGTACTCGTGTGTACTGCCGTACCGTTTCGGATTTATCGTTAAAATTAATATACATATTTTAAATAATATTTTTTACAAAAAATCATATTGAACATATAAAATAAAGTATCACAATTTAAAAATAAATCACCAAACATTAAAAAAAATAGTTTTAGTCTCAATTTATGTCTAATTATCTAAAAAATTATTAATTGAATTTTTTTATTTTTTTAAATACGGTACGATACCGACCGGTATTGGCCGAAACACTCCGAAATACGCCGAAACAGTTGCCGAAATGAAACTCCAGTGATCCGGTACCGTTATACGGACGGTACGAAACGTACCAACCAGTGCGGGACGGAATTAATAAGTTTAGATCCTAGTTCTTCAAAGTAACAAATTGAATGAGGCGGGAATACCAAAACCTGACTTTTAACTTTAGCATTCAGCGTTTTCACAATTATCTATAGCTATATATACATATATGTATATATATAACATCTTCACACTCCAAGAACATTCCTTCGGGTGTTGTTGTACGCTCAAACTCCCTAAGTTGAAGATAGGAAATCTTTATTCTTTATTCCAAGACAGTAGACAATTTCAAAGGAAAAAATATTCAGTGCCGAACCATTGTCCACCCAACACCACTGGTACCCATTACCCCAAACATTTCACAGTAATGTGCAACAGCTTGTTGTGCTTGGCTGAGGTCGTCGTCTGTGAACATATTGCTGTTGATTGTGGGACCGGGATCACCACAGCTACACCGGGGTTGTGTCAATGGACACCCCGACTTTGGTTAGAGTTTTCGGTAAGGCTTGGTGATTGATGCCGATCGGCAGGTCGCGTTTATATTTTTGGAACATTTGGATTGGTCATGGACCAAACAGACTGTAGCAAATTAACCCGTGGGTCTTATCATTGAAGCAAAATATCGTTTTGATCAAGGCCATTGATCTTTAAATCATGGGCCCGAGTGGTTTTTGGTCTAATTCCTTCGTTTAGGTTTTCGAATCAGCAAATTCTCATTTTAGGAAATATTTACTTTTTTTATATCTTTTCGTAGGAATTTTCATTTAGTTGCTATTTGTTTTGGTAATTTTGTATTTCTTTATAGTATTTGATTTCCTAATCAAATTAGAATTTTTCGTTTTTGGTAATTTTTTAATTTTATTTTATTTAGACTAGATTAGCAAGTTTAAATATTTATTATTCCGTTTCTTAGTTGGTATAAGGTTCTATGTCCCTATAAATTATTTTGTAAGTCTAAGGGCTAAATAGTTGTTAATTGATTAATAAAAAGCGAATGTTTTACTTAATTTGTTTGTTTAAGGAGGGAGTACTTCTAGTTCAAATAAGGTTTGAGATTGTCCTCGTCTTACACTTATCCAATCGTACGCTTCGCTGCATCAGTTGGTATAAGAGCTAAGTTCCAATCCTGACTATGGCTGGGGGATATGTTGGAGGTCGAGGACGAGTACCTAGAATTGCCACCTTTGATGAAATTTATGAACGCGATCACAATAATCGAGAAGCTCAAACAGGGAAAGATTACGTTCAATTGGAGCAGATGCTTGGAGTTGTCTTACAACATCTTGAGGCTCTAGAAGTTGCTGGCCAACCTCATCGGCGTCCGCACGACCCTATCGCTTATGAGGAGTTTGAGGGTTCGGATATTGATAACTCTAATCCTTTTGTTGAAGTTCGTCAACCAAGGAGACAGGCTCAAGATATCGTGGTTAGTAACCGCAATTCTCGTTATTGGCAGTCAGGCTTAAAGATTGATTTGCCTGAATTTTAGAGAAGTTTAGCGCCAGAAGAGTTTCTTGATTGGCTTGACGCCATCGAAGAGATTCTAGAATTCAACAAGGTTCCTGAGGATAAGAGGGTACCTCTAGTGGTTACCAAGTTTTGAGGGAGGGCCTCCTCTTGGTGGCAGCAACTCAAGATTACCAGGTAGAGATAGGGTAAAGAGAAAATCAGGGATTGAGACAAGTTGAAGAAGAAGATGCGCACCATGTTCCTGCCTCATAATTATTC
Source organism: Arbutus unedo (assembly GCA_014822125.1). Taxonomy (NCBI): domain Eukaryota; kingdom Viridiplantae; phylum Streptophyta; class Magnoliopsida; order Ericales; family Ericaceae; genus Arbutus; species Arbutus unedo. The sequence continues at coordinate 1,217 of JABCMJ010009154.1, read as the reverse complement.
ACGACTGATGTACCAATAGCTGCAAAATCTACGGTAGGGCGCTCGTACAGTTGATGATTACACCAAAGAGTTTTACCAACTCGTGGCTAGGATTGACCTTACAGAAACGGAAGAACAGCAAGTTTCTCAATTTGTGGGCGAGTTACGACAACAGATTAAGGATGAATTAAACATGTATGATTTATTCTCAGTTTCAGATGTCTAACAAAGAGCCATAACACTAGAGCGTCGATTCAGTAGAGGACCAACAGTGACTAGCTGGAACAGTACCGCTCGGACACCAATGACCACTGTTTCAACAAATCGCATAAGGGGTTCTCTACCCGTCACGGTTGTAGCGCCCAAGCCATCATCTTCTGGCTTTAAGTGCGGCGAGTCAGGACACCATGTTGTTGATTGCCGAAAGGCCGATCGTCTTGGATAGGGATTGTTCCTAGACACAGAAGACTGCCAGGAGGAGATAGCGGGGTATGATCACGAGCCCACATACGACGGTATCGACGAAAAAGTTATTGATGAGGAGGATGTGGTTGGGGATCAGGGTCTGTTGCTGGTAGTTCGTAGAGTTTGTTATGCTCCTTGAGGCACTGATGGGGAGTCTTGGTTGCACCATTGGAGGCAAAGTTTGTTGCTTTGTGATTGATTCAGGGAGTTGCGAGAACATGAGTTCTGAGAAGGCGGTGCAGAAATTGAATTTGATGATAGAGTCACACCCTAGTCCTTACAAGTTGGCTTGGCTGAAAAAGGACAATGAGATAAAAGTTTCAAAACGTTGCTTGGTGTCTTTTTTAATTAGTGTAAAATATAATAGTAAGATTTGGTGTGACGTTGTTACTATGGATGCATGTCATCTTCTATTGAAGAGACCTTGGCAATATGACCGAAATTTTAAATATGATGGCAACACCAATACTTACAGCCAAATATTTAGTAGCACAAAGATTAACCTTTTACCGTTAAAAAATGTAGTAACCAAACCACCAAGTGGGGAGGTTGCCAATTTTTTCGCACGAGCGAAGATGAGAGAGGATAACTCATCTTTTGATGCTTCTACTTTGAGGGCGAAATCTTTTCAAGCTGGGGAGGATGATGTAGAGCAGGTTGTGTCCATATTTTTGGAACGCTTAGATTGGTCATGGACCAAACGAATTGGTGGCAGATTGACCTGTGAATCTTATGGTTGAAACACAACATCGTTCTAATCAAGGCCCATTGCC